>PVKS010016363.1:0-33028 GCA_004027875.1 Aplodontia rufa | reverse complement strand
GACTTTGCTGTGTCACTGTGATGTGCAGATTCTAACTCTTCTGGGAAAGTATCCAGAAGTGGGATAGCTGGTTCATACAGTGGATCCAACCTTAATTTTTTGAGGCGTCTACACACCGCTTTCTGGAGTGAGTGTACCAGTCTGAAGATCCACTAAAAGTATACTGGTGTTCGTATCTCCCCACAACCTCGCCAGCATTTGTCACTGTTTGTATCCTTCACCTTTGTCAGTCTGAGATGAGGTGAAATCTTAATGTAGTTTTGATGTGTGTTTATCTGATTACTAGTGATTTAGAACTTTTAAAACAATGGTACATAGTATGTGCACGTTTAAGAAAGGAGGAGGGCACTCTAGGTGAAAGCACTGCAGTCATCATCATCCAGTTTCTCTGCTGCATCAATCTCAAATATTTGTCAGCATCTCACTTGTTTGCAGGTATCTACAGGTTGGGGTGTCTGTTTTACAAGAAAATGGAAATTGAACAGCCAGAGGAAACCTTCTCCAACGTTGAAACCAATGGTGAATTTCATAAGTGCCCTGCAGAAGATATGTGTCTTAGGCAGCTTTTTTATTGCTGTGACCCAGAGACCTGACAGGAAGAATTTGAAAGGAAAAGTTTATTTAGGGGCTCATGGTTCATAGTAGGCCAGCTCCATTCCTTGTGCTTCAGGTGAGTCTAAACATCATGATGGAAGATATGGTTCTAGGGTCAGAGAGATAAAGTGTGACTCCACTCGTCAGATACAAAATACACACCCCAAATATATGCCCCCAGTGATCCACTTCCTCTAGCAACACCCAGACAGCCTGCAGTTACTACCCAATCAATCCCTGTCAGGGGTTCAATTCACCCTTCAGGTCAAGGCTGTCATAACCCGCTCATTTCATCTCTCAGTCCTTTTGCATTGTCTCATACATTGAGCTTTTGGCCAACATCTTTCATCTAAACCACAATATTCCACCTCTGATACTGCAAAATTCATAACAATCTCACAATGCAAAATAAATTTAGACCATTTTCAAGAGTTGCCATAGTCTCAACAGTTCCAGGATTGCCAGAAAGTTCAAGTCCAAAGTCTGCACTGAAATATAAGGCAAATTCTCAGTGTAAGCACCTATAAAAACTCAAATCAGGTTACATATGTCAAATATATGCAGGCACATAATAAAGATTTCCATTCAGAAAAATAGGAGCATAGAAAGAAGGGATGGGGCCCCAACAAGACCAAAATCAACTGCACAAATGAGTCCAATAGTTCCAAGTCCAGCACCTTGAGCACTTGACATTGTGAAGTTCTACCCTAAGGGCTTGTGCAATCTACCCCATGGCCTTGTTAGTTGAAGCCCACATGGACTTTCTCTTCCATTGTCTCTGCTAAATTTCTGAAACTTTCCTCAGTGGTCGTTCCAGTATTGGCATTTCTTAATCTCAGGGATCTCCGTTGAAGCTTCAGCTTCCTCCTCACATCTCCATAGGTCACCATCTCAGGAGCTTCCAACAGGAACTCCTACCTTGCTGCAGCTTGCCTGGCCTCCCAGGCCTTCCTTTGAAATTGTGGTGGAAGCCTACATGACCCCCTAACCTAACTCTAGCATGCTGCAATTATGCAGAACCAGCACCACATGGTTGCTGTCAAACTCTGCTGCCATCTTGGCATCTTAAGTAGAAGCCAAGCCACCAGAGACTATGTCTGCAGTAGCCTCTGATTGTCTGGGTGGATGATCACATTGATAAACCTTCCTAGGTCTCCTTATTCAAGCAGGATGCCCCATTGGTTTCTTTTCAAAGGAAATTTTACTCCTTTGAACTTGAGATGAGTGACAGCTTTCCAATTCCAGAGATGTCTTCAAGTCATCTTTCTTATTGTCTTTGAGCAACATCTTTAGCACATCTTTAATGATGGTGAGGTCTTTTAACAACACCCACTTCCTTGGCCACAGTTTTATTCACACCTTTCAAATCTATGTTTTGCAAATCTTTCTGCTTTGCTTTCTGCTTCTTATTATCACAACAAACTTGGCTAAAAGTCACCAGCAATACCCATGCCACCATCTGAATGCTGTTTCCTAGAAAATTCTTCTCCCAGTTTAAGAAGTCCATCATTTTCAAAATCAGGCACACAGAAAGTCTCAGGACACAGGCAGAATGCAGAAAGTTTCTTAGCCAGAACATAACATGAATGGCCTCTAGTCCAATTTCCAATAAAGTCCTCCTCCTCTGAAACCTCTTGAGACCTGTCTTTGCTGTATGTAGTACTGTAGGCATTCTGATCTTCTGAATTTCCACCAAAATTGACTATTAATCTCTGTTTACAACAATCAAAAACTTTTCCAGCTTGTATCACTAAACTTTTCAAAATTCCTCCATAAATTCCAAAAAATACAAAAGCTTCTAAACCACATTGTCAGATTAGTGACAACAATGACCACAGTTCTGTTTTACTCATTTCTGTTTTAGTCAAACTTAACCCCCAGTAAATCACCTCTTCCAGCCACATCCTGCCAGCCTACAGTTACTACTCAATCAATCCCCATCATGGAATCAATTCATCACTCAAGTCAAGGCTCTCACAACCTAATCATTTCACCCCTCATTACTCTTGCATTGTCTCACACACTGAGTCTTTGGGGAACACCTTTCATCCAAATCACACAACAATATGGAAGAGAAACAAGAAGTTAAAATATCCAGGTGTACTGATGAGATCATTGAATTATGAATTCTGCTCCACAGCAAGAATGCTGGGGCAGTGATTAGGAAAAGAGGCAAGAATATTAAGGCTCTCCAGACAGACTACAATGCTAGTGTTTCAGTCCCAGACACCAGTGTCCCTGAGCACATATTGAATATTAGTGTTGATGTTGAAACAATTGGAGAAATTCTGAAGAAAATAACTCCTATCTTGAAAGAGGGCCTGTGGTTGCCATCACTCAGTACAACCAGCTAGCTCTCTCTCTAATCTGATGCTATGGAATGCTTAAATTATCAACAATATAAAGGAAGTGACCTTGACTAATAAATTGAGATTGTTGATTCATCATATTCTGGCAGGTGGAATTATTGGCTTCAAAAGTGATAAAATTAAAGCACTTTGAGAGAACACTCAGACAATAATCAAGCTTTTCAAGGAATGCTGCCATTATTCCACTGACAGAATTATTCTTATTGGAGGAAAGCCTGATATGGTGGTAGAGTGTACAAAGATCATCCTTGATCTTATATCTGAGTTTTCTACCAAAGGACACACACAGCTTTATGATCCTAATTTTTATAATGAAGCACATGATTATAGTGGTTTTACAATGATATTGGATGACTGCCATGGACAATCCAGGGGAATTGCCCGTATGGAAAAGAGGTGGCTTCAACACAATGCCACCTGGTTGGGGTGGGTGTCCCTTGCTTCCCTCTAGAAGAGATTATGATGAAATGATCCCTCATCAAGGACCTCCTCCTCCTCCTGTTGAAGGTGGCCAGGGTGGTAGCAAAGTTCAGAATCTTTCTCTTCCTCCATCACCACCACCTATACAAGGAGATCTAATGGCCTGTGACAGAAGAAGACCTAAAGGCCACTATGATGCCATGTTGGTTTCAGTACTGATGAAACTTGGGACTTCAATGGATATATGGAGCCCATCAGAATGACAGATACCTTATGAACCACAGGGAGGCTCTGGATATTAATATTCCCATGCAGAGGGTTGTGGCTCTTGTGGTCCTCTTGGTGGACCTATTATTACTACACAATTAAGTATTCCCAAAAATTTGGCTGAATCCATTATTGGCAAAGGTGATTCGCAGATTAAGTAAATCCACTCTGAACTGGGAGCTTCAATCAAAATTGATGAGCATATAGAAGGATCTGAATATTGGATCATTACCATTTTAGGATCACAGGACCAGATACAGAATGACAGTATTTTCTGCAGAGCAGTGTCAAGCAGAATGCAGATGTTGAAGGATTCTAAGGCAAAATATTTTTTCTTTTTTATAGAATGAAGCAGTATTCTGGAAAGTTTTTCTAAGACTATTGAGGAACTGAACAAATCTTACATTTTTAAAATCTGCTTTTGATTAAAAAGCCAACATACCTCTGTTCCATAGGTGTTTTGCCTTTGAGATTTTGTGAAACCTTTGTTGTTCTCCAGATGTAACTTTTTAATTTCTTATAAACAGGGTTGGAAGGGAAGAGTGTGCAAAAAGTAACATTGAAATTTTGAAACATCTGCAGAGTGAGTATATTTTATTTTTTGTTTGTTGTTCATGGTTTAAAAAGAAATCCATCAGGGCTGGAGTGGTAGCTCAGCGGTTATGATGCTTCCTTTGCATGTGTGAGTCTTTGGGTTTGAACCCCAGCACCATGTACACAACAAAGTGTCAAAGCAACAAAGGCCACATGAAAAACTAAATAAAACTGATTCTCTCTCTCTCTCTCTCTCTCTCTCACTGTCCCTCTCTCTTTAAAAAAAAATCCCCCAATGTAATTATTGTGAGCAGGTTGTTTTGTGATCATCATAAACACTTTGGGGAGTGAGACATGGAAGAAAAAACATAATAGTCCACATGACACTGGCATATATTCAGAGCAGTGTGCAGAATGTAATGCTCTTTTGTAAGAAACATTTTATGATACTTTAAAACAAATCTACTTAACAAACAAAAAATGGAATGGCACTGAGATCTCTTAGAACAAGTATTTGAAAGTTCTTTAGAGATATTGTGGGAAGGGGAAGGAAGGGATAAGGGTGGGTAATTGAGGGGGGTACTCCTGGGGGTAATTCTAATATCCAGAATCTATACACATTTTATATTATTTTGTTAAAAACTTGTATGGTTGTTCAGTAATAAATTTCTCAATAAAAGAATAAATGAAAAAATATTTGAAAGTTCTGTTTGAGACAGTATTAATTGAGACAAACATTTGAAGTTACTGTCAAACTCACCTACTGCCACAGTGCTAAAAATCTCTTTCATGACTGTTGATTCATGGCACTTGACTGAGTACTTTCAGTTTCACATTACTCTAAATACAGAGATTAGTTTGCTTTTCAATATCTCTTCATAGAATTCCAGAAAAGTTCATGACCTTCGAGGGTGAAATAAAAGCCCAGTCATCAAGCAAGAGGCAGAGCAGTGAGAAAAACCAGTCCACCCACACTGAGCGGGAAGATAAGGTAAGAAGGCTTCCTTGCCTTCTCAACATCTCTCTCTGCAGCTCTGAGTAAGCTCTTGTCAGAAATATAAGCCTATGAGACTGGGGCAGAAATGGGAAAGAATTTATTAGGGTCAGTTTATTTTCTTAAAATCAGCCTGCAGTGGGACAAAAGATCTTTTAAAACCTGGTGTTTCAACCTGACAGAGGTCAGCATGTCCCTAAGTGCCACTACCAGGTTTGTGTTGCGTTGGGCATCAGCAGAGAAGGGATAAACTGAGGATATGCGATGCATTGGGACTGTTTCTCATGTGGACATTGCCCTGTTGACTGGGGACACAATTAAATTACACAGTCATTGATGGAGGCTCTTCAACCCTATTGAAACTACAGCTGGGAAACTGAAAGAACAGCAATGAGATGTGGGGGTGAACCATCACACACCCTGTTAAAAAAAATAAAAGAAAACAAGCTCAATGTGAAAAATGAAGGCCACAAAAGCAGCATACTGTTTAATCATGCATCTAAACTTAACTTCAAGGGGGATTTTCTTCTTCAGATAGCACTGACTCTCATTTCCTGGTGCCCATCACTCTTTAGCCCTCACCAGCACAGCACAGCCCCTGCACTTGGCTGAGCACTTCCTCTGAAGACGTTCCTGCAGTGTAGCACCGAGGTGGCACATTTGCTGGCCCAGTCTCACCAAACCCTCAGGAAAAAAAATGCCTGCTTTCTGGAGACTCTGCCCCTAAATCCTAGTTAGGCTTCAGCTTCGCTCAACACCTTCATACCTAACAACTCTCTCTTTTGTCAGCTGCTTATTTTGAGCTTCTCTCTCCATTCTTCTCCTCCTCTTCCTATTTCTCCTTCCTCTCCTCCAACAAGTTGAAAAACAGTGCAAATAGAAAACCTAGAAGTATGTGGCTGGAAATACAGAATTTTGTTTTGGACAACTTTCTATCCACCTCTCTTGATCTGCTTCCTGGTTTTGTAATTCCCATTTCATAGTCATTTCTAACAATATACTGTATTTGAAATTGTACACTCCATCCTCACTGAGTTCAGGCTAATTTACACTGAAGTTCACGAAGCTCATGTTTCATGGTGCTGCTCTGCACAAGCTCCTTCCCAGGAAAGGGCCCTATGTATGTACGTGTTCCATTATCATGTATTTTCATAGAATTTGCAAAAGCTTTTTTTAAACTTATGTTGATTCCACTTCTGTATGGGCAATGTGAGGAGTTCTATGAATCCTCCTTCCAATGAACTACTTAGGGATAGGGATAAGGAAAATATTTTAAAATCTCTGAAAATTATCCTAAAGGCATATTGAAAAAGTGAAGTTTTTATTAATGAGGATCTTTATTCATTGTAAGAAATAATGAATGAATAATTCAATATTGTATTTTTTGCATATAGCCTAAATGAAAAATAAACTCACTAAATCCTACATTTTGAGAAATTCTATTTTCCAAATAGAAAATTTTTCTAAATTTTCTATATAGAATTTTTTCTTTTTAAATTTTTTATAATTATTAATGCATAGTAAATATATAAATTAATAAGTTCCACTGTGACATTGCTATACATTCATATATCATGCTTTGCTCATCTTCACCCCTCTTTTCTATCCCTGTTCCCCTAGTCCCTAGTCATTCACAGCAGTCAGTCCCTCATCTACTTTTCAATTGTGTGTGAATGTATGTGTAAACATGTAATACTTGTTTAATATTCCAGTCATTACAAAAAATTTTGAAAAATTTGACTAATGTCCTGACTAACTGATCAACCTCATTATTTCCTTCTGTTAGAGTTCCTAGTAAATCAGTGTAAGGTATAAGGGGAGTAATAAATACCTTATAAAATTAAGCTTGAAGCTAATTTGGAGTTCCTTTAAAAAAATAAAATAAGTCTTCAGAGATGATTGTTTTTATGTAAGCAGTCTCTAACACTAAAGTTAAGTGCACTGCATATTGTGAATTGCTGATGATATTAAAAGACTCTGAGGAAAAGTCACCAAAGCTAAAATAATGGCTTCTAGTTCAGCCCTTTGAGGAGTGAATACTCTAATCGAATTTTTTTGTACCATCCAGTGTTACCCAAACTGGTCCACCCTAATCGATCTGTAAATAATGTTTTACTCTCAGGGAGAGGTTTGTTACTAATTACTTGAGGGAGGACCCAGGAGGTAGATTAAAAGAAAGATAATAATTTATCTGAGGGCTAATGGCTGTAAATGTTGCCTACAATGTCAGCCAGGGCAGTTTGAAGTTGTGTGATAATATCCCATGCATCAATAAAATTGTTTAAGACTAGTTCCCCTAAACAATAAAACCTAACAAACACCAGAAATTATCTTGATAGATAAAGAGCAGATCAATGTTTTAACAAACCTGTTACTGTAACACATAGAGAATTAGGTTCTGGTTTATATCAGTACATTAATATTTGACCTTAGGAAGAAAAAGTCTTAAATAACATCAACTGATAGTGCTAATTTAAAAAAACCTTGCAAAAATTACTTAAGACAGTCTATAGCTTGTTTACTTTACCATACAAAATACTTTCTCATCTGGAAATATTTTTCCTTATGATTTTTCATATTAAAATATATTTCCCTATCTATAACTTTCTTACATCTCTTTTCTAGCTGACTCTTTCTTAAATTTACTTTCTGAAGCATCCTTGTGAAATTTCTGAAATACTTTGTTATTTACAGTACTTTAATTGAAACACAGGTGAAACCTCTTGTAATTTTTGTATATAGAATTCTACTTGTCAGAATCTTAAGTGGTGATAATCTTGCTGTTATAAAGACCCAGAAACAAAGCAATCTCAAATTCTTTTTTATTTACCAATTTATAAAAAACAGACTTAAAAGCCAAAATACACATTGCCTAATAAAATTTAAGAAGTCAAGAATACTTGAATTTATATTTAGCAGTTGATATTTTAGTTTTTAAATTTGCAATTAATAGATGTCTCCTCTAGGGGGCTGGAGCTGTGGCTCAGCAGTTACGGTGCTTGCCCAGCATGTGTAAGTACATGGGTTCAAACCCTAGCACCCACATACAAAATTAAGTGTCAGAGCGACGAGGGCCATGTGAAAAACTAAATAAAAATTTATTCTCTCTCTCTCTCTCTCTCTCTCTCTCTCTCACTGTCCTCTCTAAAAAGAAAAAAGAAAAAAATAGATGTCTGCTCTAACAAACACATGTATGAAAATTAGTCCCATTTATGTTAAATCTTAGTCATTTAACTCTTAATTGTAGGTTACCCATGAAAACCATGATTTCAGACAAATGTAATTAACAGTATAAACATCTTTCTCTGCCAAATAAAAATCCTAGAAATACAGAGAGTAAATTTTAAACGTTTTATAGAAACACTCTTGATTGTCTGACCACCTAGAAAAAAATATTGGTTAATGATTTTAAACACATCTTTTTTCTTATATGCTTAACTGATTTAAATTGAGGTTTTAAAAAAACATTTAAGTCATATGAGCATTTGAATCTATTATTTCTCTTTTTTTAACTTAATTCGTGAGTGCTCAATTTTCTATTTGCCAGTTTGGGGGACAAGCAAGTGACACATAGACAAAACACACATGTAGACATGACATATGATACACACATGCAGACAAACTTATATAAAAATATGACAGAAAGTAAAGATCTTAGTTTTTAATCTAAATTTACTATTTGCTGAATATTTAAGTCACGATGGGCCAGATACCCCTTTTAACTAAGAAGAGGAGAAAGTATTTCTTGAAATAGGCAAAAGATATTAAGACAGTGCCTCTCTTTTTACAGTTTGCACATAGCAGGTATTGGTCACCCATAGGTAGGGTACAAGAAAATTATAGCTTGTTTATGAAGCAGGTGTATGTCAAATATAGAATTTTAGAAGACAAAACAATTTGTCATCGATGGTTTTTGTATGATACAATAAGCAATACATTATAGAATAGAGGTCACAGACTTGGGGAGATCTGTACAACTGGGAATGGCTGGGCATGGTCTATCAACCTTTTCTGGCCACTTGTCCATCCATGAAGTATATCCATGTCAGATATCACCACTGTTATTTCTTTTTCTTCCTCCACCTCCCTCTCCCCACCTCCTCTAGTCTATTGACAAAGTTTTCAATTGAGTTTGATATTTTACTGCTAAACTTTTCCAAAGATTTCCATTTTGTTCTTTTTCAGAATCCCTTATCTCTTTGTTAAATTTCTCATCCATATCCTGCAGTGTCTTCCTTAATTAGTTGAACTTTCACCTATATCCTCTTGAAATTCATTGACCTCTAAAAAATCATTCTTTTAAGTTCTTTGCCTTTTATTACTAGAGGGTTATGAATTTAAGAAGGTACACTTTATATTTATTATTATTATTATTATTTGTATTGTTGATAGAACCAACCACTGAGATACATTCCCAGTTCTTTCAGTTTGCCTTTTTTTTTTTTTTTTTTTTGAGACAGGGTATCTAGGTTGCTGAGAATCACTGTTTCTAAATCTGGCCTCAAATTTGTGATCCTTTTTTATTAGCCTCCTTATTCACTGGATTAGAGGCATGTGCCATTATACCTGCTTTCTTTATTCATATTTAAATATAATTTTTATATTTTTTCTAAATTCTTCCTTATGCAAGAAGTCTAGTGTGAATTTTAAATGAAAATTTGACAGGTAAATTTTCTGTGACAAAAAAAATTGAAGATTTGGGTTGTGAATATATTTCTTTATTAGGATCCTCAAGAATGAGTGACACATTAGCACTCTCATATGACAAAGAATATGTGACCCACATTGTGACAGAAAATAAGTAAGAGCTTCCGAGCTGGTCCTAAGAGACCACTGGAGAAGTTCCCATTCACCAGAGAGGATGTTTTCTGGATTACATCATCTCAGCTGTAGAATCCAGCCAGTTCTTCATGATTTCCCCAGAGTACCTGATTCAAGCACCAGCTGACATATTATTTCTTGCCACTCCTGACTCATCAAGATCCAGGTCAACAGATCCCTATGCCCACTTACCCAGGCTGTCTTTAGAGTTCAGCAGCTATGCTGCTACTGTGCCACCCTCATGGGTATGTTTAGGATAAGATTATGACATCTTATCACCAAAACCACACAAGAGTACATTAGTAAATACATGTGGACACAAACCTTACAAACACAGAACACTTGCTTCCTTCCCAAATGACATATAACCTTGAGCAGAGTATTGAAGGATATTCCTCAATCATGGTGACATTTTAGAGATTCTGTTCATGAGGCAAAAGAGACTCAGAGTCAAAGTAAACAGTTTCATTGCATCTTATCTTGCACAGAGTGGGCTGTAAGTGGATGAAAGCTCCAACCAAAGCTCTACAATGGCTCAGTTAAGTATTTAAAGGATTTTCCGACTTTGAATGATGCCACTGATCTGTTCCTGTCTGTTTTGGGAACTAGTTCATTTTTCATATGTGAGGATAAAAGGATGGCTATGAAGGTGGAAAGGAAAATAATCTTGTGAAACAAGTAAAAAACAATACAAAAATCCAGAAACCAGTACAATATTTTAAAACAGAAAGTCTCTAACTACCTGCTAAGACAGACAATATGATATATAACTTGGGGTTCTGGGGTGATAGAGAGAGCAGGGCAAAGCCTACAGATTTAGACTGAGTCTTTCTATAAGCTGCTGAATGGACCGTATCTGCTGCTTCAGTTGAGAGCCTTCACTGATGGTGAAAGAATAGGCAATGATAGACCTAATGACCTCACAGGCCCACTGCAAGGCCTGCTTGGCATGCACAAATATAGGGCACATTCTTGTCTTCACATAGCAGCAAGAGATGCAACATGATCTCAAGGGGTTTGGCATCTACAGTCATCACAGTGAACTCAGAGGTGCCTCTGTTGAGGGTTTTGGTGTCCTCACTGGCTTATTTCTGAAGCTCTTGTAGTTACAGGACTGCTCAATGAAGTCCAATACTTTCCTGGTGAGGTGGGAATCTGCATGGGGCTAAGCCTTCAGGTTTACATTAGCCTGAGGCATGGCTGCAGTCCTGCTGGATTGTCACTCTTGAAGACAGCAGACCTCAGATGAGTCAGAAATCCTAATATTTTACAAAGCAAACTATTTTGATTCTTTGAAAGTTATTTCCTATTCAGTGAATAATTTATATAACTATAAAATGATATAGATTTTCCCTTGGCCAACTGGATGACACAAAAAGTTTAGTCATTCTAGTGACTCTTATAACTCTGTCTTCTGAATGTGGAAGACTAGAAATTCCAATGTATTCTACCTCTTTACTTGCAGGCCCCGACATGGCCTCAGAGAAGTATATGTCAGGGCCGATGTGCCTGATTGAGAATGTTAAAAAGCAACTGATGATTAATCCGGAAGCCTTGAAAATTCTGTCAGCCATCATGCAGCCTGTGGTAGTAGTGGCCATTGTGGGCCTCTACCGCACAGGTAAATCATACCTGATGAATGAGTTGGCTGGGAAGAAAAAGGGTGAGTGCCACCAGTAAAACTCTGTTGAATACTCTGTCCACCCATGCTGTTAGCACCAAGATGGTCAGAGATGGGGATGACAATTGTAAGCAAATCTTCCACTTACAGTTGGACTTTTTAAGTTCACTTTCTTCTAGGGGATAACAATTAGCACACTAACTGCCCACACGATGCCCTAGATTTTTCTTCTGAAAGTATAAATTATTCCTTTCCCAGATGAAGGAACACAGTAATAGAAATAATAAATTTACAATATAATAAACTGGGGTAAACTATATGAATTTAATTAAAATGTTCATGCAAGAAAGAAAGTCTCCATTGACCTTTAAGGTTAACAAAAGTTCCACTCTGCATTGGATGATTGGTTATTGTAAATACACATAATATAAAACTAACCATCATAACAATTTTTACGTGTGCAGTTCAATGGCATTAAGTAAATTCACATTACTGTACAGCCAATCACCTCCATCCATCTCTAGAAGATTATCTTTTCTCCAATACAAACTCAGTACAATACAATGAATTATACAACAATTCCCTATATACGTAGGTCTACCACCATTCTACATTTGGTCTCTATGAATTTGACTATGCTAAGAAAAAATATTAGGGAAATCCCAAGCACTGTGGCACAGGCCTATAATCCCAGCACTTGTGAGACTAGGCAGAAGGACAATTTGAGTCTACAATTTCCAGACCTGTTGGGACAAAATCACAAGATCCCATCAGAAAAGGAAGGAAGGAAGGAAGAAAGGAGGGAAGAGTCATAGAATACATTTTCCTTTGAAACTGGCTTATTTAACTTAGAAGAATATTTTCAAGGTCCATCAATATGGCAGCAGTTTGTTAAAGCTTTTTTATTTCATTGTGTTGACCAATGTGTTTATCAATTTATCTGCAGTCAGATCACTTTCACCTTTGACTATTATAAATAATGCTAATTTGAATATAGGTATATAGGTTTTTGAATCCTTGCTATCATTACTTTTGGGTATTTACCCAGGAGTAAAATTGCTCCCTAATATGGCAATTCTGTTTAATGGTTTAAGGAACCCCTATACCATTTCCATAGGAACTTCCTCAGTTTACTTTCCCAACAGAAATGCACATTTCTAATTAGCTGATATCTTTGCCAATAATTTTTCTCTCTTATTTATTATTTTTGACAGTAGCCATCCCAAAGGGTATGAAGAAATAGTGTCTCATGATTTTGATTTTATTTTTCCTATTGACTAATGATGCTAAACATTCTTTCATATGTTTGTTGGCCATCTGTATAACTTCTTTGAATAAATGTCATTTGAAATTCTTAATTCATTTTTATTCTGATTATTTTTATTTCAAAATAAAGAATCTTTATATATTTTGTCTAATTCTACATGTTGACTTTTTATTCTTTTGGTAGTATATTTTAATACTCAAACCTTTTTTTTCATTTTGACTCCTCAGGTGGGAGTTTAAAGTCACCTAGCCTGATATCATCACCACTCTGGAAGGAAAGTCTAGCTCTAGTCCATTTAGTTTCTTTACAGATTATTTTTTTCTAATAAACTTTTAGTTTGTAATAATCTCAACTTTACATTAAACTTAAAAAATAAGGAACTAAAAATGTTGAATCAGAGGAACCCACCATATCTTAGATGCTTCCAAGACTGAATGAAAATAAGTTCTGTGGTAGTAGATTGAGGTAAGAAGCCTGTAAGAAAATGCTGATAGTCAAATGAGAGAGCTAGAAACTGAGTGAAATATTACATGATATCTGGATTTAACACCTGATATTGATCTATAGAATAGAAAGAGAATTAAAATGAGAAATAGACTGTGGTAGCACAGTCTATTTCTAGTTGCACATGCAACTAGAAATAGAAACCACAAGTGATTTCCACATGTTGGTTCTGTATGCCACAATATTGCTGAATTGATTTTTGATATAACAATCATTTGTGGAATATTGAAGATTTTCTACATATAAGATCATGTCAGCTATTTACAGATAATTTCACTTCTTTCTTTCTTTTCCAATTTAGATTATTTACTTTTCTTTTCCATGTCTAACATCTCTGAATAGGACTTACTATGCTGAACAAAAGTGGCAAAAATGGGGAACCTTTTCTTGTTTTATATCACAGAATAAAAGTTTTAAATTTCTATTTTGAATTTGATGTTAGCTGTGGGGTTTTGCCATACATAGCCTTTATTATGTTGAGACAGTTTCCTTCTATTTCTACTTCATTATCTTTCTCATCTTGAAAATTTATTTAATTTCTTATTTATTTTTTATTCTAAATTCTTTATTTCTCTGATTATAGTTATCATCAATAGTGTTTATTGTTTCAGTGTTCTCTCTTAACACTGACTTTTATCTTAATTTTCAGAATTACCTACTATAAAATTTCCACATTCTTACCTCCTCTGTGCTTTCCAGGCTTTTCTCTGGGCTCCACAGTGCAGTCTCACACCAAAGGAATCTGGATGTGGTGTGTACCTCATCCCAGGAAACTGAACCACACCCTAGTTCTGCTTGACACTGAGGGGCTGGGAGACGTTGAAAAGGTAAGGAAAGATAATTTTGCTTTGGATAAATCCATTCACTTCTGAATATATACTACACTTATTAGTTTTTAACAACTTGTGCTTAATGGGTATGCTTTCAGTTTTTCTCCATTAGTATAATGTGAGTTTGCCACAAATGGCCCTTACAAAGTTAAGGTAAGATCCTTTGATCCTTATCTTCTAAAGAATTTTGAGTATAAATGGGTGTTAGATTTTGGCAAAGGACTTTCAGAATCAAATTAGATGATCATATAGTTTTTGCCTTTAATTCTGCTTAAGTGATGAATTACATTTATTGATTTATGTATGTTGAACCAGCCTTGCATACCTGGAATGAAGACCCCTGGAACATGATGTGTTATTGTTTTTATGTATTTTTGATGCATTTTGCTAAGATTTTATTAAGGATTTTAGCATCTTTGTTCATCAGAGATATTGGTCTGTAGTTTTCTTTATTTGTCTTTGTTGGGTTTTGGTATCAGGGTTATGGTTGTCTCATAAGAAGTAGGAGGATTCCACCCTTGTAATTTGATGGAATAGCTTAATAACGACAGGTGTTAGTTCTTCTGTAAAGGTCTGGTAGAACTGAGCTGAGAATCCATCAAGTCCTGGGTTTATTAAATGAAGACCTACTGAAAGCATTACCACTAAATTTGGGAACAAGACAAGGCTGTCCACTCTCATCACTTATTCAATATTGTCCTTGAAACCCTAGCCAGAGCAATTAGAAAAAGAAAATCAAAAGGATTTGAGTAGAAAACAAGGAAGTTACAGGATTCTAGATAGAGGATCATTTCTATTTGCCAATGATATGATCCTATATGTAGAATATTTTAAAAAATCCATCAGAAGACTTCTAAAGCTCATAAATGAATTCAGCAAAGTGGAATGATACAAGATGAACACCCATAAATCAATAGCTTTCCTGTACTACAACAGTAATTCTGCTGAAAATAATATCAGAAAATCCACCACATTCACACTAACTTCAAAAAGAATAAAATATTTGGGAATTAACAAAGGAAGTAAAATAACTCTACAATTAAAATTACAGAACACTAAAGAAAGAAAATCTGAGAAGATCCATATTCTTGGATGGGAAGAATCAATATAATTAAAATGGCCATTCTGCTAAAAGTGCTGTACAGATTCAATGCAATCCCCATCAAGATACCAATATCATTCTTCATGGATAAAGAAAAATCAATTCTCAAACTTATTAGGAACAATAAGAAACCCAGAATAGCCATAGCATACTAAGAAAAAAACCAAACATGGAGTTATTTCAATATATGTTCTGAAATTATACTACAGAGCTGTAGTAACAAAAACAGTGTGGTGTGGTATCGATATCAAAATTGACATGAATACAAATAGAAGAGAATAGAATAGAAGGCACTGAGAAAAATTCACAAAATTTTAACCATCTGACGTTTGACAAAGGGTGCAAAAATATAGCTTGGAGGAAAGATAGCCTGTTCAACAAATGGTGCTGAACAAACTGGACATGCATATACATACAATTGAAATTCAATCTTTATCTCTCACCATGCACAAAAATCAAATCCAAATGGATCAAAGAATTAGGAATTAAACCAGCAACCACACAATTACTAGAAGAAAAACTAGAACCAACACTCCATCATATTGGTGTAGACACCTATTTCCTCAACAAGACTGTCATAGTGCAAGAATTAAAGCCAAAAATCAGAGTGGGATGCGTCTATACAGTTAAGGAACTAATCAAGAGTATTTAGAGAGAACCTAGAGAATGGAAAAAACTCATGGCCTGCTACTCCTCTGACAGGGTTCTAATATCTAGCATATGCAAAGAACTCAAAAACCACAAACAATCCAATCAATAAATGAGCTATGGAACTAATCAGAAACTTCTCAAAAGAGGAAGTTCAATAGCCATAACCACACAAAAAAAGTGTTCTACATCATCTGCAATCAGAAAATGCAAATCAATACTACATTAATATTTCACTTCACTCCAGTCAGAATGGGAAAGATAAGATTATAAGCAATAATAGATGCTGGAGGGGTTGTAGGGAGAAAAAAACACTAACACACTATTGGTGGGACTACAAACTGGTACAAACACTCTGCAAAACAGTGTGGAGTTACCTCAAAAATTTAGGGATAGAACTACCTTATAACCCAGCTATCCCACTCCTGGGTATTTTCCCAGAGGAGCTAGAATCAGCATATAATAGAGACAGAGCTACATCCATCAATTTTTGTAGCAGTTCAAATTACAATAGCTAAATTATGGAATCAAACCAGATGCCCCTCACTGGATGAATGAATCCAAAAACTGTGGTACATACAAACAATGGAGTTCTACTCAGCTATTAGAAAGAATGATACCATGGATTTGCAGGTAAACAGATGGAAATGGAAAAAGTCATATTGAGTGAAATAAGCCAAACCCAGAGAATTGAGGGTCAGATGCATTCTCTCATATGTGAAAGATAGAATGAAAGTTAGTCAAGTTTATTTAATAGATGCAACAAATTCAAAACAACACATATTCTTGGGGAAATATAACTATGAGGAGAGCAGGGAGAGGGTGGAGGGAGGAGTGATGAAGGGGATAGAGGAAATGAAAAGTAGGGTTAAAAATACTGTAAGGTATCTGGAAGATCCAAAAATCTGCACTAGAAAACTGTTAGAGCTAATAAACAGATTTGGCAAAGTAGCAGGCTACAAGATCAACACCTATAAACCAACAACTTTCCTATACGTTAACAATATTAGGGCAGAAAAAGAAATTAGGAAATTGGTCCCATTCACAATATCCTCTAAAAGAATACAATACTTGGGAATTAATCAAACAAGAGAAGTAACAGACCTCTACAAGGAAAATTATTCAACACTGAAAACAGAAATTGCAGAAGACCTGAGAAGATGGAAACATCTTTGTTCTGTGCTTGTGGTTAGGCAGAATTAATATAATTAAAATGGCCATTCTGCCAAAAGCACTACAGAGATTCAATGCAATCCCCATCAAGTTTCCAATGTCATTCTTTACACATATAGAAAAAGCAATTCTCAAATTCATTTTGAACAACAAGAAAGCCAGAATAGCCAAAACATTACTAAGCAAGAAAGATGAAACAGGTAGTTATGTAATACCAGATTTAAAATTATAATATAGAGCTGTAGTATTAAAAGCAGCATGGTACTGGTATCAAAACAAGAATGAAGACCAATGGAATAGAATAGAAGTCTCTGAGACAAACCCACAAATCTTTAAACATCTGATCTTTGACAAAGGCAGTCAAAATATAACATGGAGGAGAGACAGCCTATTCAACAAACAGTGCTGGACAAACTGGACAGACACTTGCAGAAAACTGAAATTATATCCTTATCTCTCACTGTGCACAAAAATCAAATCTAAATGCATCAAGGAATTAGGAATTAAATCAGTTATCATACAACTGCTTGAAGAAAACTTAAGACCAAAACTCCAGCATATGGGAGTTGGCAAAGACCTCCTCAATAAGACTCCCAAAGTGGAAGAATTAAGTCTAAAATCAATAAGTAGGCTGCCATTACACTAAAAAACTTCTGTACAGTCAAGAAAATAGTCAAAACAATCAAGAGACAACCTTTGGGGACTAATATCCAAAATTTACAAAGAACTGAAAAAACTCAATAACAAAAACACAAACAATCCAATCAATAAATAGCCCTGAAAGCTAAACAGAAACTTCTCAATAGAAGACATTGAGCAAGCCAATGAATACACGAGAAAGTGTTCTAAATCACTGGTAATGAGAGCAATGCAAATCTAAACTACTTAAGATTTCACCTCACTCCAGTCAGGCTGGTGAAGATGAAGAATATAAATAATAACAAATGCTAGAGGGATTGTGGGGAGATAGGAACACTAGCACACTGTTGGTGGAATTGCAAACTGGTAGAGCTGCTCTGGAAAGCAGTGTGGATAACCTTTAAAAAATTAGGTTTGGATCCATGATATGACCCAGCTATCCCTCTTTTGGGTATTTTCCTAAAGGATTTAGAATCAGCACTAAAGCAACATAGCAAAAATTATGTTCATAGCAGGTCAATTTCCAATAGCTAAATTACAGTACCAACCCAGATGCCCCTCATTGGATGAATGGATCCAAAAGCTGTGATATGTGTGTGTGTGTATAAATATATATTTAAGTATATATACATACATACATACATACACAATGGAGTTTTACTCAGCTATTAGAAACAATGATATTGCATCTATTGAAGGTAAATGGATGGCAATGGAAGAAATCATGCTAAGTGAAGGGCCAGAGACTGAAGGGCCAAATGTTTTTCCTCATTTGTGGTGGCTGGAGCTAAACCCAAGCTTGGGGATAAGGTAGATAAACTCATGGGTTAGAACCGGAGAACTAAAATGCAATATGTTAATATTTGTGAGATATAGTTGCAAGATACTACATAAGATATTTGAACAAAATATACTGCATGCCTTTACAAAGCATATAAATGCTTAATCCTATTGTCAAAAATATAGAGTAATAATAAGAGATGATAAACCAGGGGAACTATTGCTATGAAGGCAGGAAGGAGAGTGGTGGAAGAAGAGGGAGAAAAAAAGGAGGTTATCAATGCTGTAGGGTACAATTGACTCCCCTGAGAAGTCAAACTATACTCAGGCAGGTATATAAATCTTGAAATTGAAGTAATTAATATACCCGTATAAGGTCATTTATATTTGTAACTGGGGGAATTAAAGATGAGACAAGAGATCCAGGCGTGGTGTGTAGGGGGAGTGATCCTGGACAAGGATCAGGTTTAAATTACTTTGTCAAATCGTATGCATGTATGAATGTGTAGCAACAAATTCCTTCATTATGTAAGACTTGGTTGAAACAATAAAATAAATACACAAAAATTTTTAAAAATTGCCAGACATGTTGGTTCATACCTTTAATCCAGCAGTTTGGGAGGCTGAAGCTGCAGTATTGCAAGTTCAAAGCCATCCTCAGGAACTTAGCAAGATGCTAAGAAACTTAACAAGACACTAAGCAACTTAACAAGACACTGCCTCAAAATGAAATAAATAAATGAATAAATAAATAATTAAGAAAATAAAATAAAGAAAATTTGACTTTTGAAATGTATTTAAGAACTTAGAATATCCACAAGCCTTGTGGGATTTTTTGCCGTTAACTGGCAATGATCATAAAAACGCCTAGAAGAATCAGAGAAAACCAAAAGTACCGATTTAAAAAACCTTCAAAGTTGAAGTTCTCTAATCAGTTTCATTTGATTCTGAGTTCCTTTTATACATCATAATGATCATCTAGTTTTTTTATAGTTAGTCTAAAAAAGCTCTAATTATGTATACATAATTTTATCACTGCTGATCTGAAAACTGATATAAGAACAAAACATATTCCTTGAGAAAATCTCTTCTGACTTGCAGGGTGACAATCAGAATGACTGCTGGATCTTTGCCTTGTCCATCCTCCTGAGCAGCACCTTTGTGTACAACAGCATGGGAACCATTAACCAGCAGGCCATGGACCAATTGTAGTATCCTTTTTCAGATTCAGAGGCAAGAGTATCAAACCAGCTGCTTGACCCTGAATCCTGAATTTTTTGTGTTGATGAATCCAATAAAAAGAGAGATTAAAAAAAAAACTCAGATGCAGAAGTTTATGTATGTATCAAGAAAAAGGCAAAATGAGGTTTGAGAGTAAGTGGAACTAATATGAGATAAGGAACCTTGTTCATTTTGCTGCCTTTCCTTAGCTCCTCAGCTATGTGACAGAACTGACGAGACGCATCAGATCTAACACTTCACCTTATGAGAATGAGGTTGAGGATTCAGCTGAATTTGTGAACTTCTTCCCAGACTTTGTATGGACTCTGAGAGATGTGACCCTGAAGCTAAAAATAGATGGAAAATCGGTCACATCAGATGAGTACCTGGAGAATTCCCTGAAGCTAAAACAAGATGAAGGTACTGATGACTGAAAAACAGAGAAAAATATCTAGGATCAATATTTGTATGTGGGTGCTTACATTGAATTTTCTATTTGTACACTAGAGTTTATTCCAAAGAAGTAGTTAGAAGTAGTTCTTGTGTAGTATCTGTCTTGATTCAAATTTAATTGCAATATTCTCTTATTCCAAGGACAAATTTCTTTTGCATTCCTGTTTACTTCACGGTTGTGAAGTTGCTTCATCCCTCTACTTAGCTTACATAAAGTTGTACATAACCAAATGATACGGAGTAGAAGGAACATTTATTTGAAGAATTTTTTTAAATGGCATAATAACATTCTACTAGGTACCCCACCCAATTTTTTGGTTTGTCTGTTTTAACTTTCTCCAGGTACCAGTGAAGACTATGAAAAATACAACCTTCCCCGACTCTGTATTAGAAAATTCTTTCCAAAGAAGAAATGCTTTATCTTCTACCCACCTACGGAGTGGAAGAAGATAAACCAGCTTGAGGAGCTTCATGATGATGAGATAGATTCTGATTTTTTGCAACAAGTGGCAGAATTCTGTCTGTACATCTTCAACTTTTCAGAGGCTAAAACTCTTCCAGGAGGCATCCAGGTCAATGGGCCTCGTAAGTCTCCTTCCAAGTCCTTTCACTCATTATAAGACAAAGGAAGAATGAAATCCATTTATTTTCAGCTTTGATAAGTGCAGGCTCTATAATTATTTATGATAAATTCTAGACTGTCATAACCATAGTATAATGTTTTTGATTAGTCAAAACTCTTGGGTAGAAAAAGACAGTCAAGGCTGAGGCAAAAAAAAAAACAAAAACAAAAAAAAACTCTATCCTTAATATTGTTGACATGTTAGAGTGGTCCTGTTTAATTTTTTAGCCACTAAATATATGTGTGGTCATTTAAACTTGAAGAAAACAATTAACTAAAATTACGAGAAACTAAAGACTCAAATTACACAGCCTAATGCCAAGAGCTCAAGAGCAAATTATCAGAGCACCATATTGAAAAGTATAGGCATAGAACAATTCATTCATCTCAGAAAGTTCTGTTACAGAACACTGAGCTAAAATGAATCAATGGAAGATTCTTTCTGCTTGAGGTGCTATTATTTGTTCCATAACTATTGATCAAAGGCTAACTATGGAGCATGATATGAAGGACTTTTTATTGACGTAAGTGAG
The DNA here is from genome assembly GCA_004027875.1 of Aplodontia rufa. Classification (NCBI taxonomy): domain Eukaryota; kingdom Metazoa; phylum Chordata; class Mammalia; order Rodentia; family Aplodontiidae; genus Aplodontia; species Aplodontia rufa. The sequence continues at coordinate 11,636 of PVKS010016363.1, read as the reverse complement.
AGAGGTTCTCATTTTGAAGATGCTTAGGGTACACGTAGATGCAGCATTCAACAAACACAGGCCTGCCTTATCTAGAATAGGGATTCACAGTGTTTGCTGTGTGTAGGAATCACCTGGGTCTTTTCAGAAGAAGTTTCTGTTTCAGTGGGTCTAAGACAAGACCTGACATTCTGCATTTGTATCAGGCTCCCTAATGATACTGATGCTCAAAATTACACAGAATGGAGACATTCCTTCACTCTATCTAAAATAAATATATTTTTATATTCCTTATTTGTAGGTCTAGAGAGCCTTGTTTTGACCTATGTCAATGCTATCAGAAATGGGGGCCTGCCCTGCATGGAGAATGCAGTCCTGGCCCTGGCCCAGATAGAGAACTCAACTGCAGTGCAAAAGGCCCTTGCTCACTATGACCAGGAGATGGCCCAGAAGATGCAGCTGCCCACAGAGACCCTTCAGGAGCTGCTGGACTTGCACAGGGCCAGTGAAAAAGGGGCCATAGAAATATTCATGAGGAGTTCCTTCAAAGATGTGGACTTTTTATTTCAAAAGGAATTAGCGGTAATTTTCATTCAAGTTTATATGGTTTGATATCATGGAAAGTGAAGTACTCCTAGGAAATGAAATTAGGATTTACTTTGAAGGAATCAGTTTCTACTGAATTTGAAAGGGTAACAACTACCTCTTTGTAATCATAATCATCAGAAGAACAAATTTCACAATTATGAACTCAAAGGTTTTAAATCATTTTTCTAACAGTCTTCCTTTAATTAAATGCATATAAAAGGCAATTAAAGCTTCTAATGAAATTGTGTGTCCACTGTTGTCAGAATATTTTGCTATAATGTTGACCAAAAGAAATGAAACTTACAGTCTTAGTTGTCATAAGCAAACAATGTTTTAATACCTCTTCTCTATTCATGGCAATCATAAAGCCTATTTGAAAAGCAAATTTACATGTGCAAATTTGGCATCAAGCTGTCAATCTCTGCACTAAGCATTGCCTCTAAGGAAAAGGTGCTTCTTAAAAAAGCTCAAGTGAAGAGAAGAGCAAGTTTTCCTTAGTTGCTTCTGAGTTTCTGGGGGTCATAGAGATTTTTAAGAGGCATTTCCAGAAATTCTAGAGATTTGATAACATCTCCTGGTTATACTTTTTACTTTCCTCTTTTACATTAAAGTCACAGTTACAAAAAAGGTGGAATGACATTTGTAAACAGAATCTGGAAGCATCTTCAGCTCATTGCTGGGCCTTACTTAAGGATATTTTCAGTCCTTTGGAAGAAGCAGTGAAGCAGGGGATTTATTCTAAGCCAGGAGGTTACTGTCTTTTTATTCAGAAGACACAAATGCTGAAGAAAAAGTACCTTGAAGAACCAAGGAAGGGGATTCAGGTAACTAGGATTTATCTGTGTATTCTTGGAAGCTGCTCACATGCCTTCTTGGACACCAGTGTAACCACCATTACAATGTTGCCACAGACACATTGCTTCTTGTCTAAACAACAGTCACTGTTTTGTTGAATAGTGGATACAGGAGCCTATTCTAGCAGGTATGTCCTGGGTACATCAAAGAGAGTGCATGCAACTAACTTTTGAATTATAATTCAGTTTTTACATTAATCATCAGGGTAATACACTATAACAGCTGTACAATTGATATTTCAAGGGGTAAAAACCACTAAAGTATAAGGAAATGTAGTAATTTATTAGGTTAACCATCACACTGGCTTTAAGAACAGCTGAATCAAAAAGGTCAAATAATGTTATATTCTCTTTCTTTGTACATTGCTTGTGAGCCAGCCCCATAGTTCCCTCTGTTTTTTCTTTCATTCCTGTCTCCCAGACTTTCTTTCTCTAAGAGAACTTCATTCTCCAGCAAGCACAAACCACAAAGGAACACAGCAGCAATAGCTCAGTGAAAATGTACAGAGTATGTTTTTTCCAGTGACATCATTGTACATAAGGTCTCTTGTGTAGTGGGTGCTCTGACTGTCTAGTTTGGAGCAAATGCCCATCCTGTGACAAGGAATCATGGTCACCAGGCACATCAAAGATAGAAAGAGCATTTAATGGAGGAAAAGATGTTGGGGAGACAGATGAAAACAAATGCTTGGTATGTTTCCTACTGCTAACTCTGTTCTCTGGGCTCTAAGGCTGAGGAGATTTTGCAAACATATTTGAAGTCTAAGGAGGCTGTGAGTGATGCAATTCTACAGACAGACCAAACTCTCACAGAAAAGGAAAAGGAAATTGAAGGTGAGGAATGACCACAAAAACTCAATTCTCACAAAATATCTTCGAAGTTTAAATATTTGTCTGGATTAAAACTCTGATCATTAAATTAAAGCAAGAACAATAAAAAATCACCATAGCTCCTGAAGTCATTTCTGAGTTTATCACATGCAGACATTGACATTCTATAATTACCCCTAAAGAAAACTGGCCCTAGGAAGATCCTTCTATCAAATAGGTATGAGATCAAGTGTGAAAGGAGGTGACATTTTATCTCAGTCAGTTCAGACTACTGTAATAGAATGTCATGGAAAGGTGGCATAAAACAACCAAAATGTATTTCTCACAGCTTCAGAGACTAGAAGTCTAAGATCAGAATGACAATATGGTCAGGTTCTGGACGAGGGCCCTCTTCCTGGTTTGCAGATGGCTGCCTTCTCACTATATCCTCATAAGATGGAGCAAGAGATCTCTGACACCTATTAAGAGCACTATTCACATTTGTGTGGCTCCACTCTCATGATCTCATATAAAGCTAATTACTTCACCAAAGCCCCATCTATTTATACCATTACACTGGAAATAAGGAGTTTAATATGTGAATTTTGAGAGAACTAATGTTCAGTGCATAGCACATTGCAAACCTACATTTTCTTCTTCCTTTTCCTTCTCAGTGGTACGTAAAAAAGCTGAATCTGCACAGGTTGCTGCAAAACTGTTGGAGGAAATGCAAAAGAACAATGAGAAGTTGATGGAACAGAGAGAAAAGAGTTATCAGGAACATGTGAAACAGTTGACAGAGAAGATGGAGCAGGACCAAGCCCAGTTAATGGCAGAGCAAGAGAGGACTCTGTCTCTTAAACTTTGGGTATTCTGTTGTATCTTTATCGTTTAGTATCCTGAGTTAATGCCATGATGTACAATAAGAAATATTCTCACCCAAATATTCCAGCAGACTTTTCATTACCTTGCTGTGTCAACCCCAGGTTATTAAAAATCAGTTGCTTGTAAATAAAGTAGTGTGAAATTCATTTTGCTAAATCATGACTACATAGTAGCTAAACATAGGCATTGCGCAAGCACTTTTCAGGTATTCTTTGATGAGATTCTCATTTTATGGAACAGGAACCATTATATTCTCATGTTTTAAAAGAGGACATGATAATATAATGAGGTATTGAAAAATTTTGTAGGTTATATCTCATGGAAATATATCTAACCTGGGAATATAATAATTTTTTTGTCATACCTTGTCTGACTTATTCTGGAAGCGCCTTAGTGATTAGGAAGACACAAAACCACCTAGCCTGTTGGTTAAGTCTCCAGACTTCCAGCACATTCCTGATCTACAGGATCTCCTCCAAGTGTATGTTGACTTAAAGATCAGTCCAGAAATGTCCTATGAGCCACAGAAACCCCTGAAATTCTCATCTATTTTCTCCCTCTGAAATTTTGGAGGCTTTTACAGTTTTCCTGATCAGGCATTGGCCCTAACTCTGAGATTCATATAATAAATGTCCCTTTTTTTTTAAGAGAGAAGGACAATGCAAAACAGAGATACAGAGACAAAGAAAATCAATTTTTATTGAGTTTTTCACATGGCTTTCATTGCTCCAACACATAGTTGTGTACATGGGTGCAGGGGTTTGAACCCGTGTACTTGCACATGCCAGGCAAGTGCTGTAACCTCTGAGCCACTGCTCCAGCCCAACGTCCTTTATATTTTAACATAGTTATGGAGTATAGGTAGTTGTCCCTGAATATCTGAGGGAAGTTAATTCTAAGACCCCTCATGGAACTAAATTCTGTGGTTGTTTAAGTTCCTCATATAAAATGGCAACATTTTGCTTATAATTTACATACATCATCCCATATACCTTTAATCATATATACATATAATACCTAATACAGTGTAAATGCTATGTAATAGTTTTTATGATGTATTGTATAGGGCATAATAAGAAGGAAAAAGTGGATTTTTAGTAAAGACATAAATTTTTAAAACTATGTTCAACCCACAACTGATTCAGTACCCATATGTGGTACTCATTGATTCAGAAGACCAACTATATATGAAAAATCTACATAATATATGAAAGTTGAAACAGAAAAAGTACTAAGTTCCAAGTGGAGTCATGAATCTCAGGATGGTATTCTAGGGCAAAAATATTTCATGAATTAGACCAAAAAAATTATTCTAAACATAAAGAAAAAAAGAGAAATTGTAACAAAGTTAGAAGATAAAGAAAGAAAGGTAATAGGACAGAAGGAAGACAGAACTTTAGAGTAAATGTCAGTGCCTTTGAGGAATTAATAGAAGTAATACAAATACATAATTTGGAAATTATGTAACAAATAAATTTCATAATCTGTCTTAAACTGTGCAAGTTTCACTATTCCCTTTCCCTCTTAGGAACAGGAACAGCTACTTAAGGAGGGATTCAGAGAAGAGACCAGAAGACTTCAGGAAGAGATGCAGAATGTGGAGAAGAGATACAAAGAAACAAGTATTTTCTTCCACTTAATAGTCATATCATAAGGACAGGACAGGGGTTTCTGTTCCTACACCCTCCTGCCGGGTTTCAAGTTCAATGATAATTTGGAACCACCAGATCTCTACTACTAATCTGCACTTGAAACCATGACACCTGCACTTTTTTTGAAACACAAAGTTTGCAAAGATGAAAGTTCTTTATAAAAACAACCTGTCACAAGCCAAAGTTATTCATTTCATGCTTCACTCTATTTCTAGTAATTAATATGGCATTTTTCAGCACCTATCTTGAAACCATACACATTTTCTGCTAGAGATATTGTAAAATGTTCAGTGGAGATGCATTTTCCATGGGGAGCTATCAGGCAGATTCTACTCAGGTACACTTTTTCTCTTCATCTATATCACACATGCCAATTCCTCAACCCCATGGTCCATTTCAAGGATTAATATATGTTCTGGGATGGTGTTGAGGAGTTTACACAGACTTTGGGCACAGTTGAACATTACTCCTGCCAGTGGTAAAAAGATCTTCTACTGCTAAAGCACTTAAAGGGAAGACCTCATTAGCCATTAATGTAAGAGTCATTGACCTAGTTTCAAGTGCATAGAGAAAATGTACACTTAACAACTGGATGGAGGCTTCATATTCCATTGGAAAAAATGTGACACTTGAACACTGAGTACAGGAAAGCTGGCATCTGTGGAAATACACGTAAGAGGTGGTTCAGCCTTCTTAATCTATACAAACTTTTGAGTAATTAGTGCTTATTCTCAATTCTAGGTCATCTTGAATCTTTAAATTAGAGTAAGAACAGCAAAGATGTGTCTTTCCTTAGGAAGCATGCCTGAGTGTGACATACTACATCAGACGCATTATGAGCACCCAAAAGGCAGTATTTGTCCCAAGGAATTTTGTCCATCCAGTAGCAACAAAACAAATAAGTGTTGGAGGAAGAATAAGATAATACAGTAATCCTACAAACTTTATTTCTCCTTCTGCTTGTTCAGTGCATCATATGAAAGTTGAATCTTCACAGACTACAGCAAAAATGTTGGAAGAAATGCAAAAGAATTATGAGAAGATTTTGGAGCAGAAAGAAAAGAATTATCAGGAATATGTGAAACAATTGACTAAGAAGATGGAGAATGACAGTGTTTGTTTAATAGCAGAACAAGAAAGGATTCTGGCTCTTAAACTTCAGGTATTTCATTGTGTCATCTCAATTTTCTCATCCTATGACCAGTGATAAAAGGAAGGAACTTAATACATATGGATGCAATACTACATGTGAAGGACTCATATAGCCAGGCATTCTTCTACAATTTTCACTGCCTTTATGCTTCTATCACTGCTGATCTGTGATGTTTAAGCCTTTAACAGACAATATCCATGTAGTTTGTTATACCACTCAATATACAATAGCTTTTAATTTCCAAGACCTGCACCAAGATTTTTACATGCTTTGCATATTCACATGGCCACATAATGACAAAGAAATGTTTTATCTCCTTTTCAAATAAGGACATTATGGGCACCAAAGAGATAAGAGATATGAAGCTGCTCACTATCATATATCATGGAAAAACACCCACCCTCTCTTTTGTGCTGAGTGGGGTCCATAATGGTTTTGTTTTCACCATATCTGCTATGGTACATCTCTGTGGGCACTCTGAAGGGGTCAGCTGACTCTCCAACCACATACTCACTCATGTTCATGGGTTAAATACGCAGGGAGCTAATTCCCTTCTGTTCTCGGTGACCTATTCCATGTCTATGAAGATTTGGTGTATTGACCCAGAAATGTGCTCCGAACAGCTGTTGTCTTAATCTCCCCCAATTTTTCCTCTTAATGTTCCCATCAAAATTTTGTGGGCGTATACTGAATTTCAGGATCAGACAATTCTCCTGCTTCTCAGCATCATGTAGAAATCTTCCCACTCCATCATTCTGAGATAAAAATCTATATTATATAAGACAAGAATTAAAGGGGAGAAATGTGATAATTACACAAAATTATTGTGTTAAATGTTGATTCAAGTGTCCCAAGGAGGAATTCTAGAGAAACAATATTTCAGGGACTATACAAGTAATGCTCTTCTAAAGTTAGAGAAGTAACAGAAAAATTAATAGCATGCATTAGAAGCCTCAAGAAAGGAAATTATAAGAACTAATGGAGAAGTAAGTACAATAAAAAGTTTCAAAATCTATTAGAAGTTAAATATAAGTAATAAAAGAGACTGGTTATTATGAAATAATTTCTGTGAATTTATTTTATGCTATGCTACTTTAATTATCCTCCTTCCCTCTTTAGGAACAGGAAAAACATCTCAAGAAGGAAATCACAGAAGAGAGAAGAAAATATCAGAAAGAAATCCAGGATATGGAGATGAAAAACAGAGAAATAAGCCAATCATGTAATGCAATCTAAAAAGACTGGATCAAAATATTCTTATGCCATAGTCTGTCTGTGCATAAGTGCAATTATCAGCTACTAATCTCCATTCACTGTTGAACTTGTTATCCTCATGCTTGCCTGTACATTGGCCCATATATTGGTAAAAATGATGTTTCAGTGGGAAGGAAATGATTCACCTATTCCTCTACTGCTTATTGATAGTACTATTGATTTTAATGATATAACTGGATGCTACATATCAAGTCATGTACATTTCCCCTAAAGAAATTAGAAATGGTGTGATTCACAGTCATTTTACATTAGAGATATGTCATTCAGTCTGTTTAAGATAGGTTCTTTCTCCCTTATGTATGACATACTTGTAAAAATCCTTGGCCCCATGTCCTTATATAAGGATTAACTTTTGCTCTGGAAAGGAGAGTATATACAATGAACAGAGAACAGTCAACAGAAAGTGAACAAAGTCTTTGGGTAGTTAAACATCACTACTTAGTGATCAATGAGTTATGTTTTTCTAAAATTAAATATGGATTTCCATGAATATCTAGAACAATTAGTCTATATTCAGTGTGTAGAAGCTGCATGGCCAATGGGTACTCAAGGTCCTCCTGGACCCTGATAAGGGAAGTATTCATAATGATGGTGAATATATGAGCAGAATATCAAACTTGTATATTGATAAAAGTCTTTTGGGTAATTATTACCCTCTCTCAGTCCCAGGTGATGTCACATCCTTAAACTAGAGCAAGAACAGTGATTATGTCCTCTTCACTTCTAAAAACATGTCTGAGAATGATGATATGTGACAGACATTATGGTCACACCAAAAGAAATGTTGTCCCAGGACATTTCCTCTATAAAGCAATGTTTGAGAAAGAAGTGTACAACATAGTAAACCTATATAATTTTTTCTCCTTTTTATTCCCAGTACAATGTGCAAAAGCTGAATCTTCACAGGCTACAGCAAAAAAACTGGAGGAAATACAAAAGATGAATCAGCAGATGATAGAACTGAAAGAAAGGAGTTTTCAAGAACATGTAAAACAATTGACTGAAAAGATGGAGAGGGACAAAGCTCAGTTAATAGTAGAGCAAGAGAACGCTCTGGCCCTTCAACTTCAGGTATTTCCTGTATCATCTCAATTTTCTAATCCAATAGCCATGGATAAAATCACTGATTATAGATTAGAGCACTTGATCCAGAAAAAGCAACTTTGTAGCCAGACACTCTACTAGTTTTCATTCCCTTTATGTTTCCATCCCTGCCAACCTGTGACTGCTAAAAAGCTTTTTCAACTAGACTGTGTTGCACAGAGCCTGAATTATAATATCATTAGGTATATAGTAGCAAATAAATGCCAAACCCTTCACAAAGTTCTGTGCCTGCATTAAATATTGCAACCTCACCTAATGATACAAATCCATTCTATTATCTTTTTTTCCCAACTGAGAAAATTGTAATTTCATGAGAAATAACAAAATCTTCTAAGACACAACTCATGGAGAACTATCTGACTTGTCTCTTTACCTCACCTGGTCCACAGTGACTTTGTTTTTGCCATAATCTACATGCCTTTATCTCTGTAAGCAAAGTGACAAGAAGGAAGAATCCCAATAACCATTTACTTTAGCACTGGCCATACCATGGAGATTTGAAAGAATGTTTTTAAATAAGAGTTTTGAGAATGATTTGCAGGATAGGAGGTAAAATGGCTCACGCTAGAATACTAGGGCAACTATATTATAGGTACTATGGACAAAATATTTTAGATACTAAAGAGGAAAGCACACAAAAACAAACAATATTGAAGACATGATAGGGGAATTTATTTGACTACTAATGAACAAATTTAATAATTCTATCTTATTCTTTATAAGTTGTCTTCTCCGATTTTCCATTTCAGGAAAAAGAAGAACTTTTCAACCAGAAAATCAGAGAGCAAAGCAAACAGCATAAACAAGAAATAATTACAATCAATAAGAAAAAAAAGGATTCTAAATCATGTTCCTTGATGTGACATGTTCAAAACCAGCCTTCCTACCCTACATAAGCTTAATAAGTGACTTCAAAACTTCTTGCGTTTAGAACGAAATAAAGCTCAATATAATAAAATATGTAAATCCTAACTGTGTTTCCCTATTAAGGGTATACATTTCATATTTAGTCATAGCATTAATAATTAATATAATGTTTAAATTAATCTTATGAGAAATTATGCACATCTACTTTAAGGAGATTTTTCACGTATGTATTTGAGATGTGTTTAAAACTGTTCATACTAAAAGGGACACATCAGGCAATTCTGCTTATTATAAACTTCTCTGACATATTCACACCATGCCACTGGATATCCTCAGAACCTTTCTTTAAAAAAATGTTCATTTTTGTCCTTGTATTCAGTTTGAAAGTTAATTCAACTTCATTTTTATGATAAATATAGTCTTGTTCCATGTCCTTCCTTAGTGTGGCAGTCTTGGAAATATCAACTTGAATTCGAAGTGAAAAACTGGGTCCCACAGGGAATATAGAAGTTTTCTTCCAAAGGGATTATGTTTGCCATTCAAACATATGTGAAGGTCTTCCAAAGGACTGATGCAAGGGGCTTGCATGAGCTACCTGACTCAGAATTCTCCAGGAGTGCAGAAGCAGCTACATGGAAGCATGCTATGTAAACTGGACAGTCAATAAACTAGCTTCGGTTCCTGAATTGAAAAGCAATAGCTGCAGCAAATATCAGAAATGTTAAAGCTGAGATATTAAAAATTTTGGTAAAAAAGGATTTTGATAAAGTTCCTTGTAAAGTCAGAAGTTTGGAAAGTCACACTTCTCCCCAAGACAGGTCTCATGTTCAGAAAAGACTTAAGATTATGAGCTGTTGATATTGGTCTGTCCTGTGACTCAGTACATGTGGCAAAGACTGTGGGTTGTTAACATCCCAGCTAGACATTGGACAAGTACCCCACAGAGTCCAAGGACTGGAAAGCATTTAATTTTTTTCTTCCCTTTTTCCCCTTTGAAATCATAATCTGCAAGCTCTCCACTATTAAACAAATAGTACAAATTATTCAAAAAACCTACAATTCACATGCAACAAAATTAAAATAAGTCATTCCTGAGAAGAATTGACATTGAACATATAACAGAAAGTCTTAAATGGACAGTTTAAATTCACACACACAAAAAAGGAAACAAGAACAACTATTTGTAAACAAGGAAATCTATAAACAGGTTTAAATTATAAAATTATGCCAAAGATAAATTTAGATCTGAAAAATATAATAATGGAAATGAACAATTCACCAGAGTGTTAAAGGAATTCTATGAAAGCCAAGTGGTCCGAAAACCTGAAGATAGCTCAATAGAGTTTATTGAGCAGGAGGATCAGAAAGATAAAAGTAGAAAGAAAAAATGAACATGACTTAATAGAAGCATGGAATACCATCAAGCATACCATATATGCAAAATAAGAGCATCAGAGGAGTGACAAAAAAGAGAAGGGATAAAGAATATTTGAAGAAATGATGTCTGAAAATATCTCAATTCAATGAAACATATGAATCTATGTATCCATGATGTTAAAAGTCTGCAATTATAATAAAATCAAAGAGATTCATACAAAGACATATTATAATACACTTTGTTTTTGAAAGGCAAAGATAGATTGAGGAATGCAGATCAATCAATCAATGGGTACTAAATTACACTTTGATAGGAACAACTATCTCTGGAGTATAAGAGCACATTATAGTGACTATAGATAACCAATATCATTTTAAATTCCAAAAAAATTAAAGAACTTTGGAAGTTTTCATCACAAAAATGATAAATGTTTTAGGAAGTAAATATGTCTAGATTGATTTTAAAATTATGCAATGTAGACAAGTATCTGTTGTGGGGTCTGGTTATCAACACATAGTGAGACCACCAAAGACCAAAAAAAAAATTTATATGGGGGAAAGAGAAGGAACAGAAAAGAGGAGGAACAGAAATGGGAAGAAACAGGCTGGTGCACCAGGGCCACTGCTCCAAAGCAACGTTCAGGGAGAGCAGTAGCTCTGAGTGACTCAAACAGGCTACTTTTTCACATGGCATTAGTTGTTCCAACACTTAGTTGTGTACGTGGTGCTGGGGTTTGAACCCGGGTCCTCATGCTTGCCAGGCAAGCACTAAAACCACTGAGCCACCGCTCCAGCGCCTCAAACAGGCTACTTTTAAAGGAAAATTTTGGAAGGCTTACAAACAGACCTTCAAAAGGGACTTTCTCCAAGAGATACAATTAGCAAGTTTAAGTTTACCTACTTCAAGTTGTACCTAGTGGGTTAGCAGGGCAGGCTAGGTGTGGAGCCAAACTATCCATATCTGAAACTGGAAGCTTGTGGGAGCCTCTGGAGGGATGCCTCCCAAGGACAGTCACAATGATCTTGACTATAAACACATTATTTTATCTTGGATATTTCTGTCCATTCAGCACAACTCAATCTTTTTTTTTT
>PVKS010016362.1:0-44111 GCA_004027875.1 Aplodontia rufa | reverse complement strand
CCTGGATATTAAGCCTACAACTTTAAACTTACTAGAAAAAGAAGTAGGGTCAATACTACAGCATATAGGAGTCGGCAGCTACTTCCTTAACAAAACTCCTATGGCTCAAGCTGTAAAATCAAGAATAAATGAATGGGATGCAATTAAACTAAGAAGTTTCTGCACAGCCAAAGATCTAGTCAAGAGAATCAAGAGAGAACCTACAGAATGGGAGAAAACTTTTGCCTGCTACACCTCTGACAGAGAGCTGATATCCAGAACATATAAAGAACTAAAGAAACTAAACACCAAGCTTACAAATAACCCAATCAATAAATGGGCTAAAGAACTAAAAAGGAACTTCTCTCCAGTGGAAGTCCAGAAAGCCCATAAATATATGAGAAAATGCTCTACATCATTAGCTATAAGGGAAATGCAAACCAAAACTTCAATGAGATATCACCTCACTCCTGTTACAGTGGCAAAAATGAAAAATGTTAACAATAACAGATGCTGGAGGGGCTGTGAGAAAAGAGGAACACTGTTACACTGCTGGTGGGACTGCAAACTGGTTCAGCCACTATGGAAAGCAGTATGCAGAATCCTCAAAAAATTAAGGATGGATCCACCTTATGACCCAGCTATTCCACTCCTGGGTATTTTCCCAAAAGAGTTAGAATCAGCATATTATAGTGATGTGGCTTCCTCAATGTTTATAGCAGCTCAATTTACTATAGGTAGACTATGGAACCAACCCAGATGCTCCTCACTCGATGAGTAGATACAAAAATTTTGGTACTTATATACAATGGAATTCTACTTGGCCATTAGAGAAGATGATATTATGGCTTTTGCAGCCAAATGGTTGGAGATGGAAAGAATTATGCTTAGTGAAGTATCCCAATCTCAGATACTCAAGGGCCAAATGGTATCTCTAAGCTATGGAAGTTAGAATACATGGGGAAGCAGTAGGTTAGACGGCTAAGCTAACAATAACCTCAAATTGTATGATTCTCAATGCAATAGGGGGATGGCTCCCTAGGTTACTTGGAGGCGTAGGGTGGGGGATGGGGAGGGGGGGAGGGTGTATGAAAAACTCCTGGAAGACTGGAGAGTGGGAATATGGGGGAACCATCTCAGAAGCAGATTTCATTCCTTCACAAGATACCCATTTCATGCAAGAGTTCTTCTGGGGGAAATGGCATCAGGGGAACCCAAACTGGGCATCCATGATTTGGCATTACCCCTGGATAACTAAGTATATACACATTGGTTATTGGTGGTTTGATAATGTTTCCCCCTCAATTGTATCTCTATATACATCTAATAAAAAAATTTAAGAATAAAATAATAAAATGCAAAAAAAAGAATTAAAGTAAAAAAAATCAATGAGTGGGATACCATTAAACTGAAAAGCTTTTGCTCAGCCAAGTAAGTGATCAAAACAGTCAAGAGAGAACATACATATTGGGAGATAATCATAGCTTGTGACTCCTCCAACAGGGGACTAATATCCAAAATTTACAAAGAATTCAAAAAACTTAACATCAAAAACACAAACAGTCCAATCAATAAATGGGCCAGAGAAGTAAAAAGAAACTTCTCAACAGAAGAAATCGAGCAAGCCAATGAATACATGAGAAAGTGTTCTAAATCACTAGTAATCAGACAAATAGAAATGAAAACCATATTAAGATTTCAGCTCACTCCAGTCAGACTGGCAAAGATGAAGAATATAAACACTAATAGATGTTGAAGGAAATATGGGGAGATAAGGAACACTAACTAGTACACTATTGGTGGAAATGCAGACTGGTACAGCTACTCTGGAAAGCAGTGTGGAGATTCCTCAAAAAATTAGGGTTGGATCCACCATACGAACCAGCTATCCTTCTCCTGGGTATTTTCCCAGAGGAGCTAAAAATCAGAACATTACAAGGAACTGGAGTGGTGGATCAGTGGTTATGGTACTTGCCTGGCATATGCAAGTACATGGGTTCAAACCCCAGCACCCACGTACACGACTAAGTGTCAGAGCAACGAAAGCTACGTGGAAAACTGAATAAAAATTGATAATTGATTATCTTGTCTCTCTGTCACTGTTCCTCTCTTTCTAAAAAAAAAAAAAGCCAAACCAACCAGAATCAGCACATTACAGCAACATGCAGCAAAATTAATGTTCACAGAAGCTCAATTTACAAGAGCTAAATTACAGAATCAACCTAGGTGCTCCTCACTGACTGAACTGATCAGTACACAACGAAGTTGTACTCAGCTATTAGAAATGACGATATTGTAGCCTTTGAAGGTAAATGGATGGCAATGAAGAAATCATGCTGAGCCAAGTTAGTCAAACGCAGAGACACAAGGGTCATTTTAAAAATCAGCTTCCCCTTCGATGTTGTTCTAAAACCCTAACCAAACATGTTCTCTTGCTTCTTCTAACCCCCACTGGCACCTTCTATTTAAGTTTTATGTTGGACATATGGTTCATTTCTATTAGAGCTATTGGGGCTGGAGTGGTGGCTTAGAGGTTATGGCACTTGCCTGGCATATGCAAGTACATGGGTTCAAACCCCAGCACCCACGTACACGACTAAGTGTCAGAGCAATGAAAGCCATGTGAAAAACTCAATAAAAATTGATTCTCTCTGTCTCTCTCACTGTCCTTCTTTCTACAAAAAAAAGAAAAAAGAAAAAAAGAAAAAAGAAAAAAAAACATGTATTAGAGCTATCTGTGCATTTATCATGTCTTGAGCAAATTTCTTTCTCTCTCTGGACCTCAGTTTCCTCATTATAAAACATGGAAAACAATATCCACTTTCCTGGGTTGAAAAAAACTGATAAATGAATGGAGATGCAAAGGACCTAGCACAGCACCAGATATACATAGTAAGTGATCCATAATTATTAGTTGTCTCCATCTGCTACTGCCTTCCTTCTGTGCCCCAAACATCAGACTTTATTTTCAATCACATGTTGACCAATTTCCCTGTAATGAAAACACCAGAACTCCCAACGTACAAGCAGAAATGCATTAGAGACTTTATGGCTTTTTAAAAAATTATTTGCAGTAAGCAGGAGTTTTATCATCCAAACATTTGAAAAGCATTTGTTTTTAAAAAGGGTTCCGTGTCAGATATTAATAAATTTGCCTTACTCCATCTTTAGCTAAATGATAACAGTAATTAGGTGCTAAGCTCATGTTCTAATTACTTTATATACATTAAAACATTTAATTCTCTAACAATCTTATGAAATAGTACTTTTATTATTCCCATTTCATAAGTGAGAAAACACAGTCACCAAGAGATCAAGAGATCTGTTAATGATCATACATACTTCTGTGACTCAAATTCTGGCAGTCTGACACTAGAGCCTATGCTCTTAATCAACTCTGCTATACTGTGTATTCATTCAAGATCTTGAAAATATCTGTCTTGGTGTCTAACCTAGTAAGCAAAAATGAAAGCTGAAAAAGAACCAAAACAGTAAAGATTTCTCAAAAGATTCAAGATTAAAACAAAACTTTAAAGATGAGTCTAATAAACCAAATACTATTAGGTATACCCAAAGCATGGTTTCTAAAAATAAAAATCATTGTAAAAGAAAGTGTCTATAAATCCCACATTTCAATCAATAATCAATTAAGTTGTAAGGCAAGTAAACTTATTTTTCACTGTTTCAACATCAGAAAGACTGATCCAGCAAGACATCCAAGGGAGACTGAGAGCCCAGGTAGCTGAGTGACATCTATGAATGCTCAACAGTGACAGCCATAGCATGAGTCAGACCAGATGTATGGGAGGAGTCTAGAGAAGCACCAGAACCACCATGGACAACTATACAGTAGCATTTAACCCAACTCAATACATTTCCTGAACAAAAGACTAGATTTACATCTAGTTATGTGTTGGAATCAATAAAGGTGATTAACTGCTTTGAAAAAGCAATTAACTTATTTCTATTAGTTAACTCAGATTTATTTCGTAAGTTATAAACCAAAGGATTAGAGATTTTTAAAGTTCTAACTTGAAAACCCCCATAATTCTTCAAAGTATTCTGCAGTTTATAGTCAAGGAGAAAAATACAGATAACCACAATTCATTCTTTTTTTTTTTTTTAAGAGAGGACAGTGAGAGAGAGAAAGAGAGAATCAATTTTTATTGAGTTTTTTGCATGACTTTTGTTGCTCCAACACTTAGTTGTTTGTGTATGTGGGTGCTGGGGTTTGAACTCGTGTACTAGCTAATCCATAACCGCAGAGCCACGGCTCCAACCCCCACAGTTTATTCTTTATCCTCAGTTTCTGTAAATATTCCAGATAAAATGTGGATCCATTCCATACTGAGGTTCACCCAAATTATTCTGCCTGTAAGTGAACACTTATCAAGAATGTTCACTTCTTCATCTTTTTTTTGGCGGGGGGAGCGGGGGGGGGATCCATTTTATTTTTTTCATCTGGTTTTTGCTTTCCAATACTTGTGTATGTTGTGCTGGAGTTCAAACCTGGGTCCTCACACATGCCAGGTGCTGAGCCACCACTGCTCCAACCCCAAAAATGTTCACTTCTTGACCAAACACTGGGTCAAATTCTAAAAATACAGAAATGAAGATGATAATGACCCTGTAGGATCTCAATCATGGAGATAAACACAAAAGGTCTTTTCAAATGAATGATTACTTAATTGAATTATAAAACACAGTAACTGAAATGAGGGGATACGTGGTTCTCTGTAGTTTTCTGGAGGGGCTTACTTATCGTTGTAACCACCACTGAAATCAGAATAATTTAAAAATACAATCACAAAAATACTATCACAAAACTTATGACTAAAAAAAAGGTAACTGACTATATCTGACCCATGCAACTTGGCATCAAGTTCATCTCTTTCACCTGAAGTATTTTAAACCTATATTATTCTTTTATCTTCAAAATGTATCCTATATTTGATTCATTCCATGATTCCCACAAGTCCAAGGTACCTTCATCTCACTTGCTTGTCTACTAACCAGTCTCCCAACTTAACTCCCTTCATTGTACCACAAAACAATGAAAAAGGTCTTAAAAAAATATAAATAAGAATCCCTGGCTATAATGAACAGGGAATAAACTCCTAAATCCCAAAATCCTTTCTATATCCTACAAAGCCCCATACTCTGACTTCATTTCTTTGCTTTCTTTTTCTTTCTTTTTTTATTTTGGTATTAAGGATTGAACTCAAGGGTACTTACCCACACAGTCACATCCCCAGCCCATTTTTAATTTTTTATTTTGACACAGGGTCTTGCTAAGTAGCTTAGGGCCTCAACTAAACTGCTGAGGCTGGCTTTGAACTGTGATCCTTCTGCTCAGTCTCTTGAGCTGCAGGGACTACAGGTGTGCCCTATGGTGCCTGGCTCTGACTTCATTTCTTACCTTTTCCTTCTCAGTCACTGTGTCCGGTCATACTGCCTTTGCTTTCAAGCTCATGCATAACACAGGGTCTTCACACTTGCTATTTCTTCCACCCATAACTCTCTTCCAAAACATATTGTGATGACTGGTTCCTTCTCATTGTTCAAGTTACTGCTCAAATGTCACCTCTCACAGAGGCTTCCTTTACCACTCTACTTACTGTATCACACTTCATTTCCATGCTACCACCCCAGTTACACTGCATTTGATCATCCTGGTTTAGTTTCTTCGAGCAGCTATCACCATATCAAATTATATTATTTTTGTTCCTTATCTTGTTATATTCATAAAATTAGGAGTTTTTGTCTTACCTACTGCTTGATCTTTAGTGCTTAGTTCTGTGGCAGCACATACCAGAAGTTCAAAGAACGTTTGCTGAATTTGTTACCAAATGTGCTGAGGTATGAATTACCTTGGAATTATTTTATAATACAAAATTTCACAATGAAAAATTTCAAACACAAGAGAGATTAAACTCCCATATATGATCTGTTTCAAAAATTAACAATTATAAGTTAATTTTATTTCATTTATAACCTTAACCATTTCATCTCCCATTAGATTATTTTGAAGCAAATCTCAGATATTTCATATATAAATATTTAGGTTATACCTCTCAAAAATATTTTTTAATGTAATTTTAATAGGGAATTGTAAAATATTTTTAAAACTCTGAGCCCAATCTTCATGTGGAACCTAGTATTATCAGAATCTCAAAGGTGAGAATTGAGTATATATAATTGGAAGTTTTCTTCAGATGTTCTTAGTTATTCAGGCTGTTAACACCCAATGACTGCTATCTGGGAATGGTTCAAGGAGGCTTAAGATTGTCAGTAATGTAGACACCATATTATGTACATATATCATTGAAAATACCATTCAGAAAACAAATAGTTTTTAAGTTATAAGAATATCAGAATTTAATAAGAAAAGAATTACACAGAATGGTGTCTACAGTAAATAACAACGCATGATATATTTCAAAATTGCTGAGTATATTTTAAATGCTTTCACCATACCAAAAGATTTTAAATATGTGAAATGATGGATATGTTGATATATTAATCAGCCTTATTTGATCATTCTACACTGTAAACAGCCAAACATTACATTGTACCCCATAAAGTTATTTTATTTTTATTTATTTTTTAAAGAAAGAGAAGACAGTGAGAGAGAGAGAGAGAAAGAGAGAAGCACTCTTTAGTTTTTCATGGGGCTTTCATTCCCCAGACACTTCATTGTATATGTGGTGCCGGGGTTTGAACCTGCGTACTCCCGCATGCCAGGCAAGCCACCACTCCAGCCCCATTAACAGTTATTTTAAAAATAAAATGTAAAAATTTGAAGAAAGGAAAAAAAGTACAATGAAATACTGAATAAAGGACACCTTACCTGGATTCATTAAGTGGCTGATTAAATTCTTCCACAGCAATGTTGCTCTCTTCAAAACTTGGAATATCAACAGCTTTTAATGAAGATGCACTACCTGGAAGACTTGTGACTTCATTATTAATATCAACAGAAAAATTCATGTCCTCACTGGAAATCTTGGTATCATCTTGCTTCAGCTGAGAATCTTGATCATCACCTGGTGCATTCCAAAACAAGCTAGCACCTACAGATTAAATTATGATTTAATGGATACTGAAATAAATATTCAACTATAAACATAATGAAAATATTCAACTATAAACATAATGAAAAGCTTGTTAAGACTGGCTCTATTACCTTAACACAATCACCTACAACTTTTTTCAGATTATATTTCCTCAGAAATGCCACAAAAATGTAGGTGAAAAGTAGAAAGAAAACTGAGGGCAAAGGGACATCCTGGGTTCTGCCTCTTCAATGTCTCTTCTTAGGAATGACTTTGCTTTATATATTAAGGTTCTGAATATTATTTGTAGGATGTATTTGTGTGTTGAAAACTTGTGCTCCGAATAACAGGAGAAAATATATAAATACAAACCCCTAGGTTCTCTGGTTTTCATCCTTAAATATGATATTTAAGAAACTATGTTAGAGTGTATCAGACATATGCAGTATCAGGCAGGTATTTAAAAGTCAAATATTCCCCAATATTTGTAGGCCATTTGCACATATTTTCAGAGCTTTATGCATGTTATTATTTGTTTCATTGTACTACGCATCATTACAAATATCCAAAAAGTAGATATGAAAACATGAAAAGCATTACATCAAAATTTCTTACAAGTAAAAAGAAAAAAGAAATCACCTGTGCTCACAGCAATGCTTACACTTTTCCTCATGTGTAAGCCAGGGGAAGACTGTGCTTCCATGGAAACCAGCTCCATTTGTCTTGCACTTTGCACAGTGTCTTCAACAATGGTTGTCTTAGGGGAACCAGGCTTCAGAGATTGCGCTTCAAGCAAACGCTGAATCTGTATCAATTAAAAATAAACTTTAAATTGATAGTGACGTTATCAACAAAATTGGCAGCAGTTAATAATGACTTACAAAGTGTCCCAGTTATAAAGAGCTGATTTTAACTGTAATTTCTCATATTCCAATTAGAACATACCATGAAACTTTGTGTAGAGTCATTATCATTAACACTTTAAGCTAAGTAAAACTTTAAAAGTGAAACATGAAAGTGTTTAATTAGAATTCATAAACTAGCACTCATATAGAAAAGTCTGAACGGTCAACACTTCAACATTTTATTTCTACTTCACTAATAAATAAATCAAGGAAGAATGGTAAACTGTGAATCCATGTACCAAATACTAAGCATTTTACACAAGATTTTCTCAATAAAGGTTAATCAGAATTGCCCATGTTTGACAATGCTGAAACAGGAAATGACAATAAACAACAGCTAACACTTTTTGAGCGCTTCTTGTTTGTAAGACATCATAACACAAATGTTTATGTATGCTTTTTACAAAAACCCCATAAAGAATGCATTATTTTAAAACACATTTTACAGATAAGCAAACATCAGGCATTGAAAAATTTGAGTTTCTTGCCCAGGTCATATAACTTACAAGTAGCAAAACTGAGGTTTAAACATAAAAAGCCTCCCTTCTTCCTTTTAAAATTGATCTAATGCATGTACAACATAATTCACCACTTTAAGAAATGCATTAATTTTTAGTATATTCACAAAGTTTGCAACCATCATCACTATCTAATTCCAGAATATTTTCATCAAACCCCAAAAGACTCCATACCAATAACAGTTATCCCCTACCCCTGGCAATCACTAAACATACTTCCTATCTCTATGGATTTGCCTATTCTGGACATTTTGTATAAACAGAACCATACAGTATGTGGCCTTGTGTCTGGCTTCTTTCATTTAGTATAAAGTTTTCCAGGTTTAACCAGGTTATATAGCATTTATCAATAATTTTGATTGCTGAATATTCATTCCATTGTATAAATATATGTCATACTGCGTTTATCCATTCATTAACTGATGGACAACTGGGCTATTTTGTTTAAGCTATCATGAATAATACTGCTGTGGACATTTATTTATATGCAGGTTTTTGTGTGGAAATACTTTTTGGTTTCTCTTGGGTACACCAGAATAAAAGAGCCTCCCTTTATTTTCTGGAGGTGCTGGAGATCAAACCCAGGGCCTCACACTTGCTAGGCAAATACCTTTCCACCAAGCTGTATCCTCAGCTCAAGCCTCTCTTTCTAAATACTGTGATTTTCTATCTCCTTATAAAAGATACCACCGTGCTTAACTAAATTCATTGATTTTAGTGGATTAATAACCTTTTTAGTATAAATATTATCAACAAATTATTCATATAAATTGCATCAATATAAAATAGGATATGTATGCATAGTTGTTTTGAGCATGGGTTTTGGAATGTTATGAGCTTCATTATCACCTAAAACTAAGGTTTTCCTGAATACTAAAAGAGATGAATAATGGGCTGGAGCGGTAGTTTGGCAGTTACGGCGCTTGCCTGGCGTGCACAAGGACATGAGTTCAAACCCCAGAACCACGTACACAACAAAGTGTCAGAGCAACGAAAGTCACATGAAAAACTAAATAGAGTTGATTCTTTCTCTCACTTTCCCTCTCTCTTAAAAAGAAAATCAATTTTATGTATCAGAATACTATCTGTATTCAACCACAGAAGATTTCCTGCATCACATTTTGTCTAATGATTCAGATAATCTAGACCTGAGTGACAATCTAAAATTTTAGTATTTTTACACATATTGTAAGTGTACAAATCCCAAGTAACTAAAATTCTAAATAGCTTACAGAATTCTTTTAGCCTCTATTATTCTTTTGAACAAGACAGGAATTCTTTTCATTGTGAAAATATTTAACTACATTAAAGCTTTTGCTAAGTATTTATTTATATTTTATAAGTTCAGAGAATTTACCAACATTTAAAAAACAGCAAAGCTGGCTAGGCATGGTATCACACACCTGTAATCTGAGATTTAGGAGGCAAAATTTAGGATTTAGGATGTAGGATTACAAGTTGGAAGCCGACCTCAGCAACTTAACAAGACCCAGTCTCAAAATTAAAAATAAATAAATAAAAAGGGATGGGGACATAGCTCAGTTGTAGAGAGACCCTGAGTTCAATGCCAAGTACCAAAAAAAAAGAAACAGCAAATTTAATTTTTTTTTAGACGCTCCAATCCAAAGCATTTTCAAGGTAAATTTCAAGATGTTATTTTTTGTTTTGTTTTTGCAAACAGAACAATATGCCTCCAATTTTATAAAACAAACAATTTTAAATGGCACAAGTAGGGGCTGGAGCGGTGGCTCAGCAGTTGCTCAGTGGTTGCAGTGTTTGCCTGGCATGCGCAAGGAGGCGAGTTCGAACCCCAGCACCACATACACAACAGTGTCAGAGCAACAAAAGCCATGTGAAAAACTAAGAAAATTGATTCTCTTTATCTCTTACTGTCCCTCTTTAAAAAAAAAAAAAAGCACATGTATTTATGCATATTGTGTGTATCTATCTCTCTGTATTATACACACATACATATATATGTTATATACATATTTGTAACACATTTCAGATTATTTCCAGTAGAAAATGAGGAACAATTGATTTGGGGTGGGTATGTGCAGAAAAGATGTCAATGAGTAAAGAAAAGACTTATAGACTAAACTATGCACAGGAATATAAATGAAAGATTAAGAGCTGGATATGTGGCTCAATGGTAGAGTGTTTGCCTAGCATGAGTGAGAACCCATGTTTCATCCCTGGCACGAAAAAAGAAAAAAAGAAAAAAGATTAACAATTCTGCAATAAAATCTTTGAAGAAAGACATTTCTGAATAAAATGAGCAGAATAAGTCTAATTCTAGTCTAGTCTTTTTTGGGGGGAGAATGGGGGTGGTACTGGGAATTGAACCCAGCAGCATTTAAGCACTGAGACACATCCCCAGGCCCCTTTTTATTATTTTTAAATTTTGAGACAGAGTCTCATTAAGTTCCTCAGAACCATGCTAAGTTGCTGAGGCTGGGAGGCTGGCTTTTTTGAAATCACAATCCCCCTTTCCTCAGCCTCCTGAGTCTCTAGGATTACAGGCGTGCACCACTATGCGCAGCTAGCCTATTCTCTTGCAGTACATTGGCTATGAGGTAGTACACATAACAAAGGGCTGAAAAAAGTAAAGCTAATCAGCCTTTACATTTAGTTGTATACAAATGTTTAGTGAATTATACAGTCTTTTCATTAGGAGCAAAAAAATGAAAGAAAAATGCAATTGTGTTGTAGTTTAGGATATGCAAAAGATGAGGGAAAGAAAGAAGGTTTGCCTTCTATTCAGGTTCTACCACTAACTAGCAATGTGGTACTGGGTTAGTTATTCTCTCTAATCCTCACTTCAGTTATCTGCAAAACAAGAAGCACTAGTATTCAGTTTCTAAGATTTCTTCTAGTTCCGACATTCTACAACTCTCTTCTATAAAACCTAATTACAGAAGAAACCCATTTTCAAGAAACCATACCAATACAAAGAATTTTACAAAACTAAGAAAGCTCCAAGCAAACCTGTGCCTGAAGTAGTCTCAGCTGTTTGTCTTGCTCTGTGACGAACCGATAAGCATCCGGAGATAGTCCCATCATTCCATTATCTGACTCAGTCCTGGTTGTGTGCATACATACTGCACAAGGATGTGGGTTACATGAATCCATATGTGAAGGTCCTGCTACAGGGGATGGTTCTATACTATTGTGGGGAGAACAACCACCCATGCCTCCCTGAGGTCTCAAGGCTATAGGGCTACTTGAAGAACAGAAGGCTTTATGATATACAGCTGGACATCCACTTGGGTGAAATAATGAACGCTTTTTAAGGGCTTCAGACTGGAGGTCTTGAATGGATTCTACTGTATTTATTCCTTGCCAAGAATTTATTGGGCTATATTGAATATGGCCATGATGCTGATAACAGCTGCAGACATTTGTGGAATAGTAAGACGGTAGTTGGGGAGTAGGTATTTGAACTTCCATTGGTCTTCCTGTATTATGGGGTGAAAAAACAAAATTGTGTTGGTGGGCTTGAGAAGCAAGAGAAGACTGCCTAGAATTAATTGTGGAGGGGCTTAGAGGATACTCTTCTTTCTGTGTATTTCCAGTAGAAACTGCTTGAAGCTTCTCAGATATATTAGGAGGTGGTACACTGTAAGATGGCTTAACACTGTTGTTCCTGAAATGGGGATTCCCTTTCTTACACGTAGATGGCTGTCTTACTTTGCAGTGCCTCAAAGGAGCAGTGCCCTGATTTAACTGATTTGATATCCCTTTCAAAGACGGCTCTCCGGCTTCAGTTTCTGGGCTGTGTTTCTCATCATAAAGCTCAGGTTTCACTGCCTTCAAGTGTTCAGAGTGCTTAAGCAACAAAGGAGGATTTTCAGTATTTACCATTTCTAATGGTTTAGACAAATGATTTGATTCTACGAAATTGCCATCTAACACAATAGAAAGTTCAGGAACTGATGGTTGGATCTTGGAAATCTACAAATGGGGAAGAAAGAAGAAATTTTTATGAGAAAGATATATGGTTTACTTTCCTTAGTGTAATTTCTCAAATAATATTCATTTATATATTAAAACTATTTACAATTTACACCATTAACAAATATTTTCTCAGTATCTTCCATATGCTAGGCAGCAGGAATACTATTGTGAGCAAAATAAACAAGGTCTTTGTTTTGAAAGAATATAGCTAAGCATCTCCTAGACTTATTTAATAATGAAGCTTCTTTTATTAGAACACTAATTAACATTGCTTAGATCATGGACATGAGAAACTTTTATACATTAGTTTTACATTCTCACTCTGCAAAGAAGTTCTCACAGGCAGAATATTTCAACAGATCTAGTAGCAAATATTTATATATCTCAAATAATGAGGAATCTTTCAATAAACATTTCAATATATATATATATATATTTTTTTTTTTTTTTTTTAAGAGAAGGGGACAGTGAGAGAGAGAGAAAGAATCAATTTTACTTAGTTTTTTATGTGGCTTTTGTTGCTCTGACATTTCATTGTGCACATGATGCTGGGGTTTGAACTCGTAACCTTGCACATGCCAGGCAAGGGCCATTAGCCACTGAGCCACTGCTCCAGCTCCTCAAAATATTTTTCCACTAAATGAAGTCACACAGTTTTCCTTCTACTGATGTCAGCTAAAGGGACTGGTGAATTTGGTTATACCTTGATATTAATTAAAAAAAAAATCTTTCCCATTCCTTTCTCTTCTAATATAAGTAACAAAATAAAAATTAAAAAGGACTCGAGGATGTAGCTCAGTAGTAGTGTACCCCTGGGTTCAATCCTCAGTATTAATAAAATAAGTAACAAATCCATGTAAGATATACAACAATAATCCACTGGCTCGCAGCACCCAAAAAATTATGATGGGATCATTATCAATTAACCTCTGAATGCAAGTAAAGTGTTTTCTGAGAACATAGTAGCAAAAAAATTGTCAAGCTCTGGTGATAGTATTGAATGCTGAGTCTATCTGGTTGTTAAAAGCACCAGATTCGGGGCTGGAGCGGTGGCTCAGTGGCTTCGGCGCTTGCCTGGCAAGCACGAGGACCCGGGTTCAAACCCCAGCACCATGTACACAACTAAGTGTTGGAGCAACTAAGGCCATGTGAAAAAGCTAAATAAAACTGTTTATCTCTGTCTCTGTCTCTCTCACTGTCCCTCTCTCTTTAAAAAAAAAAAAAAAAAAAATCACCAGATTCTGGGCCACAGGCCAACCTGGGCAACTTAACAAGACCTTGTGTTTACAAAAACAAAACAAATCCCTACCAGATTCTGTAACCAAACGTCCTGAATTAATAATCCCAGCTTTACACTGTGTGATATTGGACAGTTAACCAATCTATTCCTCAGTTTTCTCTTAGAATAACAATTATAATGTACTTATTACATATATATTATATAATGTAAAGAATATGTATATATACATTATACATATAACAATAATTATATGTACTTGTGGGGTGTGTATATGTGTGTGCGCACGTAAAATCATATAGAGATAGCTAACTAAAAACCATAAAATTGTAGGTCCTGTTTAGTGCTTTTACATGAAGAGGCTTTTTAGGTCTCTACACACAAAGACAAACTAATTATAAGATCATAAATACCTTCTGACTCACTGGATGAGGACTAGGAATTGGTCTTGGAGAAAAATCTTCATCTTCAACACCAGAGTCATGATCATTTACTGGTATTTTTCTAGGAGATAACTTTTGGGAAGACCTAAAAAATAGAGGAGGAGACAAGAAAAAGCTTCAACCCCCTAGTGTACTTTATTCTTGTTTTAAATTGAATAAAGTCCTTTAATAAGTAGCATTTGGATCATTTAATTTAGTATCTGACAACCACAGTTTTTTTTTCCAGGTCAACATTAGTTGACCAGTAAAGCTGGCCTACTCAAATTCTTATTTAATTAATACCCTGTTTATCTGATCATGGCAAGTTTATCCCTATGTTGTTAACATGAAAATAAATCAATAGTCACTGAACAGCTTCTAGTTGATGATGCTGGAAAATGTAGAAATAAAACTTACTATAAAAATTATAATCTGGTGACACATATGTACATTGACTGTATTAAACACAATGTACTAAACACTGTGAAAAAGGAAAACCATTAAAGAATTACATTTTCCTGTGTACTTATATCTGGTGGGAAAATAGATCAAGCTATCACCTCCCAATCAGACAGCTGTGGTTATTGTATCATAAATGCTCCAGCAGAATACAGAACAATTTTAAGTGTTGGCAATGAGTTTCAAAAGTTGAAATTAGGGTTTCAGACTAAAGATTTGAAATTCTACATGCAGCATGTTTTTGTCTAAACTAGATAAAGTCTCAAAAGGATGAGACTTCTTTAGGGAAAAGTCAAAATGAAGCTAAGAGAGCTTAGAATTAATGAGACTCTTAAGAAAGCATCCTGTATCCTGTTTCATGCAAGGTGAATTCTTTCTGGCAGGAAGATAACGGAACAGGTAACTCCAAAATAGATCTGAAATTCTAACAGCAGACAGCTTCCCCCAAACCATTTTCTGTGCAAGATACGACAACGAAGCAAAAAGAATATCTGCATAGTTTATTTAAGTAGATGGTTCTGCACCATTCCCACAAAGCTCGCCACACAAATCCAAGGACAAGCAGAATACAGAATGACATTCCATGTGCTCAGTGCAACAGACATGACAGAGAGAGCCAAGAACCTGAATAAAGTTATAGAAGTTCTGCAGCAGGAATGTGAACCAGTCTGCCAAAGATCAGATAATGACAACATCTCAATACACAGAGGTGCAGATGGATGAGAATCATGTCATCCCTTACCACTAACGGCACCCCATTAGTACTTTTTACACATAACCCCAGAAGAAAGGAGATGAACACTTTGATTTGACTGAAATTTGGTTTCTGTAACTCAATAAAGAGGGATCTAAAGTAGTAGCTCTGATATCTGTTTGTTTCTGATGCAATAGTCTAAACAGACAGCATTAAAGGGGCCCAAAGACAGGTTCAAGTTATAGTAAAAATGTTGAGAAAGAGAAGTCAGTTGCTAGAATGAATGAAAATAACAAGTTTCTAAACCAAAGAATAAAGAATAAACTAACCCCACCAAGTCCCCAGCCCTTAGCACATCACCTGGCACATAAGCAGAATAAATGAAAAAATTGAGTTAGCAATGTGATGGTTAATTCTGTGTCTCAGTTTGGTTAGGTCATCCTAGATGTTTCTGTGAATGTTATTTTTTTTAGATAAGATTAGCATTTACACAGGTAGAGTCTGAGAAATGCAGTACTCTCCACAATATGGGTAGGCATTATCCAATCAGATCAACCTTAATAGAAAGACGAATCTCCCAGGACAGAGAGGAAATTCTGCTAGTTGATGGCCTTTGGACTTAAACTGCAACTTTTCCCTGAATCTCCAGTCTACCAGCCTACTGTGCAGATTTTGAACTTGCCAAACCTCCATAATTAAAGGAGCCAGTTCTTAATATAAATGTCTCACTCTCTGTATGCACATCCTGCTATTGCTGTTTCTCTGGAGAACCCTGACTAATACAAGGGTGTATACGCCTTACCACAAAAGGTAGGATATAATGACATAAGAAGTCACAAGTCCTTATTTAATACTCTCCAAGTGTATTTGCTTTGAAAGTTTTTAAGCTATTTCTTTTTCGGTAGAGGAGTTATTTTTACAGTAGTTTACCTGACACAGCCAGGTTTAAAATTACAAGGCAAGGACTGAGCAGTGGTTCAGCAGTTGCAGCGCTTGCCCGGCATGCACAAGTCCACAGGTTCAAACCCCAGCACCCATGTACGTAACTAAGTGTCAGATCAACGAAAGCCATGTGAAAAAACTCAATAAAAATTGATTCTGTCTCTCTCTCTCTCACTGTCTTTCTCTCTTTTTTAAAAAAAATTATAAGGCAAGGAAGAATAAACAAAAGAATTAAAAATGGGATGTAGAGTGATACTGGCCAAATTATATTGTTATATTGTATACTGTGTGCATGTACGAATACATAACAACAAATTCCATCAGTTTGTGTAACTATAATGCACCAATAAAGAAAAGGGGGAAAATAGAATGTTACTTTCTAGGCAAGATAATTTCTTGACAAATTTCTTTTTGGTTTTCCTATATAATAAATCAACTCAAATGGAAATCATGTTATAGTTGTCTTTTTGTTAAAATTATCAGCCAACTTCCTAAAAACTATGAAGGAATGCAAAGACATCAATGGTACATAAGATTTACAATTTTATCAAAAATACTAGAGTTATTATAATTGCCAAAAATTAATACAAGTAATTTTTAAAAGTATACAAGACAATAAAAATTTATCTTTTACCTCTTATCTGAAAGGTTCTTGGAAAACTTGCTGAAAAACTCTGCTTCTGTATCTTGGCTTTCAGCACTCAGTTCAAAATGGATTGGATTTCTTTCAGAAGATTCAACATTCTGAAATGAAGTTGGTCATACTTTGAGATGTGACTTAAATAAAAATACCAGAGAATTCTATTTCAATAAAAAGTGGTTACAAAATACTGGGTGGATTGATGGGGGAATTTCTGATTCTATAACTATAATCTTCTTTTGTAAAATGTCCATTTCCCAGATTTGAAAGTGAAAGTGAAAACTTAAAAACATGTATTACATAACTTACTCAGTAACCGGGGATTCAATGAATATATAATAACTATGAACTGAGGATAACTTCTAAAGAAAAATGATAAATGATGTACGTCTCTAGAATAGAAACAAATTGTTAGCTCTTAAGATGATAATTATAATGTAAAAACTGCTATAAATGAACTCAAAGGACAGAATGAAAGCACATGGTAATTTGGAGGCATTCAACTTTTTGAAATTAAATATGTAGGAAAAAAAAGTTTGGTAATCCACTTTCAAAATATAGTATTTAGTCTTAAAAGTAAAATAAGGGGCTGAAGCAGTGGAGTGCTTGCCTAGCATGTTCAAGAACCCCGGTTCAAACCCCAGCACCACATATACAACTAAGTGTTAGAGAAACAAAGGCCAGATGGAAAAATAAATAAAATTGATTCTTTTTCTCCTTAAAAAACAAAAGAAGAGGGGCTGGAGCGGTGGCTCAGCGGTTTCGGTGCTTGCCTGGCAAGCACGAAGACCTGGGTTCAAACCCCAGCACCACGTACACAACCAAGTGTTGGAGCAACTAAGGCCATGTGAAAAATTAAATAAAGTTGTTTCTCTCTGTCTCTCTCACTGTCCCTCTCTCTTTTAAAAAAAAATACCTATTGTCCCAGCTGTATGGCAGGATGAAGAGGGAGGATCACTTGAGCCCAGGAGTCAAGGCCAGCCTGAGCAATGATGTAGCAATGTAGCAAGACCTTTGTTTCAAAAAGAGAAAGAAAAAGAAAAGTGGTCCTTAAATTCTTTTTTTTCTTTGTACTGGAGATTGAACCCAGGGGTACATTACTACTGAGCTACACCTCTAGGCCTTTTAAGTTTTTGAGACGGAGGTCTCACTAAGTTCCTTAGGGCCTAAGTTATTAGGAGGCTGGTTTTGAACTTGCAATTCTTTCAAAACCCTACTTTTTCCTTTATCATCACTTAGATGAATTTTGATGTATTTTATCAGATACAGCAACAATTTCACCTTCTTGGATTATATTATATAAACATTGACTTTTAAGTGTGAAAAACTTTTATATATTAGTTACATTTACACACTTTATCTTTTTTTTTTTTTTTTAAAGAGAGAAGGACAGTGAGAGAGAAAGAGAGAATCAATTTTATTTAGTGTTTCACGTGACTTTCATGGCTCCAACCTTGGGTACGTGGTGCTGGGGTATGAACCTGCGTCCTCGCAAATGCCACGCAAGTACCATAACCGTTGAGCCACTGTTCTAGTTCCACACTCATATATTTTAAAGTAACAAAGAAAACACTAAAACCACAAAATTAATTCTCAAAATGAGATGACATAAAAACTATTGATACATTTCAAATACTTTAGAAAATTCCAGGCACGTTATTCTGTGGAAAATCTTTTATCTTCTATGGGTTCTGGACTTACGGTTTAAGATTTACTAAACAGGGGCTGGAGTGGTGGCTTAATGGTTATGGCACCTGCCTGGCATGCGTGAGGATGTGAGTTTGAACCCCAGCATCACATACACAATGAAGTGTTGGAGCAACAAAACCCCCATGAAAAACTAAATAAAACTGATTCTCTTTCTCCCTCTCTCACTGTCCACCCTCTTTAAAATATATATATATATATATATATTGACTAAACAAAAATTAACCATAAATGAATAAAGTTAATATTCAATAAGAATGATAATAAATAAACAGAACCTAATAGCTAAAATTATTATTATAAAGGGTAAAGGACATTGAGTTTAAACTATCAAAATGCAACCTGAAACAGTCATTAATGTACTGGGTAATCAAATCACTTACATTAAAAAGATGCAATGATTCCTTGTTAGTTAGTAACTGAAATCGAAGCTCAGGTATTTTGTTGTCACAAGGGAGGCATTCATAAAACTCAGGTTCCTTATGTGTCAAAGAATAAAGAACTATGATGAAATTTCCAGATTCCGAAAAAACCCTGGACAGAAAAAAGAAAAAAACAACATTTAATTAAAATTTAATAAAGATAATAAGATTATACTCAAAGAACTCTGAGGTAAGTCTCCCAATCTAGTTATTTGATTGAATAGAGTCCAATTTTTCAAAGAAAACTTGGCAACAAACTTATGCCAATTTTATATTATTAATTTTTAAGGTTAAAATGTATTTGATTATGAAATAACTATTCCTTATCAAAACTTCAAGAAAGAATGTAAAATGAAAACTATTCCATGCCATTCTCCAGTTTAGTGTGCATACTTCCAGAACTAAGTTTAGTGTACACACTTCCTGAATTTAAGTATGGTAGTGAACACCAGGAGGCTGACGGAGGATTACTTGAGCCTAGGAGTTAGCAACATAGTAATACCCATTTGAAAAAAAAAAAAATTAACCCATAATTTTTCCTTAGACATAAACAATCATTTTACATAAATCAACAAAAATGGAGCCTACTGGCAAATGCTATTTTTTTTTACAACTATCTATCTTAAATCTCTTTCCATGTCACTATTCTATATTACACCTCAAACTACCTCCTTATTCTTTTTAGTGATTGCCTAGTGTTCATAGATCTGCCATTTCTGCCATTATCAATTCACCCAGACATTTTAATTCACCTGCCATTATCAATTTACCCGGACATTTTAAAATGGAATATTTAAGCTGTTTACTATATTTCACTATTATAAATACTGATAAAATGAACATTAATTTTATTAGTCATTAAATGATTCAATGAATATTTGTGAAGTCCTCAAGGGTCCTTAAAATATACACTAAAACCAACTATCTAAAATGCATTTATTAGTTGTCTCTCTTTTATAAATTAGTAAATGAGAACTAACTTGGATATGTCACACTATCAATGAAATAAAGCAGAGGATGGAGAGGCAGAATGCCTGTTCTGCTCAGTTCCTTTTACTGGGGCCAGGTAAAACCACAGTTCAAAACACTACGAAGTCACAAACTAAATTGTGGCAGTAATTAAGAGTTCTGGAATCAAAAAGCCAGGTGCAGCAGCACAAGTCTATAATCCCAGATGCTCAGGAGGCTGAGGCAGAAGCATTGCAAGTTCAAAGCCAGCCTCAGCCACTTACTGAGGCCCTAAGCAACTTAGCGAGACCCTGTCTCAAAATAAAAAAGCAGGCTGGAGATGTGGTTCAGTGGTTAAATGCCTCTGGGTTCAATCCCTGGTATCAACACCCTCCCCCCAAAGAGTTCTAGTATCAAAGAAATCGCCCAATGCTTCAGACTAAATAGGAAAAAAGAGAACTTCAAAATTAAATTTACTAAGCATTTCCTAACAACTTTAATTTAAAGCAAGATCAGTAATTGATAATGAAACTTAAATGTACTGGGGCTGGAGCAGTGGTTACAGCACTTGCCTGGCATGTGCAAGGACATGGGTTTGAACCCCAGCACCATGTACACAACGAAGTGTTGAAGCAACAAAGGATACATGAAAAACTAAATAAATAAAGTTAATTCTCTCACTGTCCCTATCTTTCTCTTTAAAAAAATTTTAAATGTACTAAATCATAACAAAAAATTGAAAACTAACGTCTTTAATTTGTTTTATTAGAAATAGAACTAATTCTCTTATAAAGGTGAAATAAAATGTAAAAAGTAGAACTATAAAATCATCTGAAGAAAACCCCAGAAACTTTTATTACAGTAATAACCTTAGTGTGGGCAAATCCTTTCTATGCAAGATATAAGATATGTGCCTTTGGGATATATATTTTGTATATGGCAAGGGGAGTCTCTCTCTCTCTGTTTCCTGATTATAATGCCCTGAGCTGCTTTCCTCCACAACACTCTTCCACCACGATGCTCAGTCTTACCTCAAGCTTGGAGGAAAGGAGGCTGCTATCTATGGACTGAGACCTCTGAAACTTTTCCTTCTCTAAAATTATTCTTGTCAGGTCTTTTGGTTGCAGCAATAGAAAAGATGACTAAAATACATATATACACACATATAATACACAACATATCTGAGAGAGCAAGGAAGAGATGTGCAAACATGCACTTGCAGTTTACTCTTACTGAGTAAGAGGAGTAAATGAGCAAAAACTCAGTCTTACAAAGCAATATGAGAAAAATGGCAAGAGAGGAATAATCAGTTCCCACAAGACAAATGGGAAAAACCATTTTTCATGTATTAGCAAAGATTTAGTTTAACATTGGCCTTCTTCTTACCTATCTAAGCTCTCTCCTGCCTCTCCTTCTCTAGCAACAACAAATTGCAACTCTGTCACTTTCATTCAGATACACATCCTTCTCTCTCTCCTTGGCTTTATTTAACTTCACAGTACACACCACCTTTAAAAATAATTGTTTTGCTTATTCTGTTTAGTGCTTATTTCTCCAAGATCATTATTTTCTTTACTGCTTATCCCCACTACCATGAACCACGCTTGGTACTCAATAAATCCATTTTGGGGGAAGAAAACAGGCATTCTCATATACCGTTGGAAGGACCATAAACTGTAAGTCTTTTTGAAGGGCATTTTGGCAACATCTATCAAAGTTTAAAATCAGATACTCTTTGATCCAGGAAACACACTTTTAGGAATTTATCCTACAGATAAATTAATGTATGTATACAAAGATGTATGAGTGCGAGGTGTGGTGGCACATGCCTGTAATCCCAGTGACTCAGTAGGCTGAAGCAGAAGGATTGCAAGATTGAGGCCAGTCTCAGCAACTTTTGTGAGGCCCTATGAAACTTAGCAAGACCCTGTCTCAAAATAAAAATAAAAGGGATGGGGATGTGGCTAAGTGGTTAAGCACCCCTGGATTCAATACCTAGCACCAGGAGAAAAAAAAAGGAGAAAGAGAGAGACGTATGAGTAAAATGTTCAGTCTACTACTGTCTGTTAGAGCTAAAGGACCAACTTTTATGGTATTTATTACATGCCATTCAGTTATAAAATATGTATATTAAGTCTGTACATGCCAAGATGGAATGACCTCTAAGATATAATATAGAGGAACAAAAGCAACATATAGAAAACAAAGAATAGTATTCTCCCAATTGTGATACAATTTTTACAGATTAAGGGAAAGTGACGGTTACCTATGTATTGACATTTCAAGAAGGAAGCATGAGATACTATTTAACAATGATTGCCTCTGAGAATAGATGGGAGAAATCTCCCATTTATTGTGAGTATATACATATATATATATATATATATATATATATATATGTCTGATTTATTGCCATTAACTTGTTTTGCCTTTACAATGAAAAGATTTTTTTGTTTCTTTCTTTGTTTTCTTTTTTAAGCCTATTATAGCCAGGCATGGTGGCGCATACAGGATGTGCGAGGGTGGGGAAGGAGCATCTCAAGTTCGAGGCCAGCCTCTGAAACTTACCAAGACCCTAAGCAACTTAGTGAGACCTTGTCTCAAAAAATAAAAAAAGGACTGGGAATACAGTTCAGTGATAAGTGCCCCTGGGTTTAATCCCCAGTAACAAAGGAAAAAAAGTCAATTAACAGACATCCAAAGCAGACAATAGCAGACCTTCTCATTTAATAGACAGACATTAAGAGGCAAATAGTGGCATCACATACAAAATAAATTAAAAAGGAGTTGAACTACACATAGTGTTCCTCTTAATTCCAATGCTTAGAATTTAATTCCAGGAAGAAAATTAAATATCTCAAATAATTTTTTTTTTAAAGAGAGAAATGGACAGTGAGAGAAAGAAAGTCAATTTTATCTAGTTTTTCATGTGACCTTCCTTGCTTTGACACTTGGTTGTGTATGTGTGCTGGTGTTCCAACCCATGGCATCATGCATACCAGGCAAGCACCATAACCACTGAGCCACCACTCCAGCCCCTCAAATGTTTCTTAATCTACTTGTACTCCCATAGTGCAACTTAATAAAGCACTTTGCAAGGTAACAAATACAAACTCATTTTCAGTCATTTAACTGAAAGTCAATGTCTTTATTTATAAAGACAGTATAATAGATGATCTCTAAGTGTTTGCCCACCCTGTGTCCATTTTATGTATTACAGTTCTGTGGTTAGGCAGTAAATTCCTTGACATTTCCAGGTATACTGCCACCTCATCTTTTTTGATTGGCTCTATTCCCATTTAATATATGGTATGCTTTCCTTGGGTACTTAAGAGTATTGTAAATGGTTACAGCATTACATGAATTTGAAATGAGACCAATAAAATATAACCAGAGGAAGGATCAAAGCAAAACACTACAGAATAAATTATCCCTTGCCTTTCTTGAATGGAAGAATTGAACATGTATCGCAAACAGCAAGCCCACACCTGAGGACTGTAGATATGTATAATTCCTGCCAGCCAACTGGAAAAAAAAGGAAAGAAAGAAATTAAAACTATAGTCATTTACAAATTAACATGCTTTAGATTACAACCTTCTCCAGGCAATAGAACAAATCCCTTGATACCTACCAGTAATATA
Source organism: Aplodontia rufa (assembly GCA_004027875.1). Lineage (NCBI taxonomy): Eukaryota > Metazoa > Chordata > Mammalia > Rodentia > Aplodontiidae > Aplodontia > Aplodontia rufa. The sequence goes on along the minus strand of PVKS010016362.1, from coordinate 20,584 downwards.
TTGAAAGGCTTCATAAATAATATTAGGCTATACTGTCAACTTGGAGAATATATAGAAATCTATATCAATATCTCTATATAAGAGAAAACAAGTACATGCTTCTTTCTGTGTCCTCTTCCATCTGAGAGGTGAGAGAGAAGTTCATAGAAGTGAAAGCAGGATGGCAGAATGAATTAGCCTAGACTGGAAAGAATGAGGTGAATAAGAGGAGACCAAAATTTTATAACCTAAAACTACTTTATATGGTTGCTGAGAGAATTAAATGCTATAACACACATAGGTAGGCTGAAGTATAGAAGGCTTTTAGTAAAATGTTCACTTAGGCATCAATAATCCATAGCCAATACCAGTACCATAACAAACAGACTCTAAGTAGATTTCATGGTCCAGAGAACATATGTGCATTCTCATTAACTTTGTACATGCCATTCCTTCACATGGATGTTCTTTCCTATTAATCCTTTCTCTTACTATCCAGACAAGTTAAGTTCCAACATGAGTTTACCTTCTGTAAGAAGATCTCCCTCCCACCCCTATTTCTCTCTTACAAATACTAATAGTGAGGCTGGAACGGTGGCTCAGCAATAGAGCACTTGATGCGTGAGGACCCAGGTTTGGACCCCAGCACCACATACACAACTACGTGTTGGAAAAAACTAAGATGAGATGAAAAAATAAAATAAAATTGGTTCTTTCTCTCTCTCTCTCTCTCTTTTTATTTAAGAGGAAGAAGGACAGTGAGAGAGAGAGAGAGAGAGAGAGAAGCAATATTTTTAATTTAGTTTTTCATGTGACTTTCATTCCTCTGACACTTTGTTGTGTACCTGGTGCTGGGGTCTGAACTCGAGTACTTGTGCATGCAAGGAAAGAGCTGTAACCACCGAGCCACCACTCCAGTCCCTCTTTCTCTCTTAAAACAACAACAACAAAAAACACTGATGTATATTTATTAAAAAAACAAAAACAATAGTGTTCATTGTCTATACTACTCAATAAACAGTAAATCATGCTTCATTATTACTTTTCTATGTGTGAATATTTTAACACTTTATCACCTCACTTTGATTATACATTACTTAAGAAGGAACGTTATATCCCAACATAGTAACAAACATAATGCTATGTATATATGGAAAGCATTCAAGAAACAATCAATATGAATATCTGAATAATCTGTCTAAATGCCATTAACTACACTAAAGAAAAAGCCATTAACACTAAAGGGAATTTCTGCAAAACTCCCTGGCAGTGAATTTTAAGTAGTATTATTTTGAGCCCTGGGTTCTTCAAGTTACCTTAAGGATAAGGGATAGTGAGAGTAGGCTGAAGAAATTGGTATATAGGTCTTCAACCTCAATCAGAAGAATTCAATTTTATGTGTTTTATATATGGCATTCTTCCTAAAACTAGGAAAAAATCTTCTTTTAGCTGATCTTGCTAATAAAATAAGAGAGTTTAAGAACCACTGGCTTGGGGCTGGTGAGGTGGCTCAGTGGTAAAGTGCATGCCTGGCCTGTGACAGGACCCAGGTTTGAACCCCAGCATCATATACATAACTAAGTGTTGTGGAAAAAAAGATAGATAGAAAACTAAATAAATTGACTTTCTTTCTCTCTCTCTCAAAAAGAAAAAAAAGAAAGAAAGAAAAAGAAAAAAGAACCACTGGTTGTCAGGGCACTGTGGAGCATGCCTGTATTCCTAGCAGCTCGCGAGGTTGAGAGAGGAGGGTCACAAGTTCGAAGCCAGCTGCAGCAACTTAATGAGACATTATCTCAAAATAAAAGATAAGGGCTGAGTGGTGACTCAAAGGTTATAGCGCTTGCCCAGCATGCGCAGGTACACAGGTTCAAACCCCAGCACGCATGTATACAACTAAGTGTCAGAGCAACGAAAGTCATGTGAAAAACTCAATAAAAAATTGATTCTCTCTGTGTCTCTCTCTCGCTCACTGTCCTTAAAAAAAAATTTTTTTTTTGATTCTCTCTCTTCTTTCTCTCTCACTGTCCTTCTCTCTTTAAAAATAAAAAGGACTGGGGTTGTAGGTCACGTCAGTGGTTTAGTGCACCTGGGTACCCAAAAAAGAGAATTACTGACTCTTGTGGTTTTATAAGATGATCTAAATACTCATAGTACAACTTGATTGGCATGCTTATCATATACATCTTGGATACATATTTGGCTGAAAAGATTTTCATAAACAGTAAATTACTTACATTCCCACTAATGGCAGAGAATAAACCTTGGGATCAGATTCCAACAAAAGTAACAATTTGCGTGTTTCATCCATGGTAAGATATCTAAACAGAAGACATTTATGTAAAAATAATTAAAAGTGTATATTTTTTACCTAAAAAGAAACAATTTGAGTTATGAACCATTTTAGGTAGGGGAAATGATTCAAATGAAAATTGTGTCTCACACATTTGTAAACACAAACAGTTCTAAATGTTAAACTCAGTAAAAGAAAGTCTCTGGTAAAAAGTAAAGATTAAGAAAATTTAATATTTAAGAAAGCTACACAAATCAGTGTATAGTGACTGCTGCTAGGGAGGAAGAGAGGGGAAGCCAAGGTTTCAGCTGTATTTGTTTTATAGACACAGATAGGCAGATAGATGTATATGCACTTGTCTGTACATATGCACATGTCTTTTAAAATCTGAAATAAATATGGTAAGATTTGACAAAAAAAAAAAAAAAAGAAAATTTAATATTTAAAACTTCAAGCCAGGGGCCGTGGCACATGCCTACAATTACTCAGCAACTTGGGAGGCTGAGACAGAAGGATCACAAGTTTGAGGTTAACCTCAGGAACTTAGTGAGACCCTATCTCAAAAGAAAAATTAAAAAGGGTTAGGGATACAGTTCAGGGGTAAAGCACCCCTGGGTTCAATCCCTAGTGCCAAAAGAACAGGCAAAAAACTTCCATTAAAAAGGTCATTGAAGATTACACTTTTTTTTTGGTTAGCGCTGGACATTGAACCTGTACACACTGAGCAAGCACTCTACCACTGAGTTACATTCCCAGCCTTACACACTTTCAAAAAAGTCTTACTCCCCTCAACTTTACTTACAACTTACTTTAATCAAAAGCATTAACATTAAAGCAGACAAATTCAGGTTACACTGAGACAGACGAATTTCCTGTTACTGGAAATATTCAAGCATCCAAGTGACTTGATAACACTGCGACAAATGTGACTTCTCACTGAAGGAGGCTGAGTTAAGGGACATATAACCAACCTTCCACGTACCACATTCCTCTAACTGCTGTCAAAGAACATGATGATAAAACTCAAAAACAGTGGGCTAAATTCATGGGGATTTAGCTCAGTGATACAGTGCTTGCCTAGTATGTATGAGGTCCTGGGTTCAATCTCAGCATTGCACAAAACAAACTAACCACCACCACAACAAAATATCCCTCAAAAACATACTTTTCCATAAAAGGACAAATATTATTTATTCTATTTGCTATTATAATTGACAGTAAATCTTAAAAATATGAAAAAGCTGGACTGGGAATGTAGAAAGCACTTGCCTTCTGTGCATAAGGCCCTTTGTTCAATCCACAGCAACAAACATACACACACACACACACACACACACACATGCACGCACGCGCGCGAGAATATAAAGAACTACAGAATTGCTAATTGTTAATTTTGTTATAGTTTTAAATCACAGAAATAAAAACAATGCCATTACTGATATTAAAGTTTTCTTTTTAAGAGAGAGTGAAAAAAGAGTTAACTTTTATTTATTTCATTTGGTTTTTCTTTTATTTGTTTTTCCTCCACTTAGTTGTGTATGTGGGGCTGGAGATCAAATCTGAGACTTCACGCATGCCGGGCAAGCGTACCACCTCTGAGTCACCTCTCTAGCCCCAAGTGATATTAAATCTTTTTCTTTCTTTCTTTTTTTAAGAGAGAGAGGGACAGTAAGAGAAAGAGAGAATCAATTTTTATTTAGTTTTTCATGCAGCTATTGCTATTGCTCAGACACCCCACTGTGCATGTGGGGCTTGAACCCATGCCCCTGTGCATGCCAGGCAAGCACCGCAACCACCAAGCCACTACTCCAGCCCCGATATTAAACCTTAATAGTACCACTGACAATGTATTTTATTGCTATAACAACCCTAACACAAATATAATAAATTAATCAAGCCATGATGATTAAGCCTGAGTTGGGCTATAATTTATTTTCTGGCAATGGCATAACTACTTTACAAGCTCTCTCCCACCTTGCCCACCTGATAAATACCTATTCCTTAAAAGAATTAGTCTAAATACTCCATGATTTTCCCAGGCCATTTGGACCTACTTTACTGCCTTTCTAATAGTGCTTATAATTCTCTGTTATATATAACACAGAATGCTTAAGTTTCAATATATTTAATGGACAAGTATATTTGTAAAAAATTTATTCCTAGTGCCTACAAAAATACCTATCATATAATAAATCCTAATATAAATATGAGTAAAAAAATGAATGTGATTGGAGGAAAGGATGAATGTCACAATTTTTTTTTCCTAAAGAGAAAGGGACAGTAAGAGAGAGAGACAGAGAAAATCAATTTTTATGTAGTCTTTCACATGGCTTTCGTTGCTTAAGACACAGTTGTGTACATGGTGCTGGGGTTTGAACTCACGTACTCACACATGCTGGGCAAGTGTGGTAACCGCCAAGCAACTGCTCCAGTTCCTGAATGTCACAAATTTAATAGATAAGTCTAGATAGAAGACAGCAAGGAGAATAGGCAATTGGATAGCATGCTAAAGAGTCACAGATGCATAATTCAAAAAAATCATGCTGTATGAGTAAGTAAATGGGCATGGGTGCAAAGGAAAACAAATTAATTTTTTCATTAGTTTTAACAAAAATCCCATGTCTCAGTTGAGAAGCATTTCATTACTCCAAAGGAATTAAATAAACATTTTTTTTTTTAAATCATTATGACTTGATCATTCCAAGACTCTGGAATGCAATAACACGTTTTCCTTTGTGCCACTCCAATCAGCAAGCACCACTCTGGTCAGAATATGGGAGTCAAAATGGGACTTTTCTTGCTACTTTAGGGGCTTTCTTCACAGAAAGTTCTCTCTTTTTTCTTTTAAAGAGAGAGAATGTGTATATTATTTTTTCTTCCATCTGGTTTTTGTTTTTATTTACTTGTGTATGTGGTGCTGGAGACCAACCCTGGGATTTCACACATGTCAGGCAAAGGCTCTATCACTGAGCCACCTCTTCAGCCCTTCATTCTTTTTTGAAGCAGCATTTTTAGAGGATAATACTGAGTGTACCTTGGCAAACATTTTTGGCTCTAGAGGCCAAACAGGAACTAGGGTGGAGTCAGTGGGAAAAGGAAGCAAGAAGTATAATCCTTAGACCTACCTCTGGTCAAACTGTAAAGCTCAGGGAGCTTACATTGCCTAACCTAATTCAGTATACAATAAATAAAGCAGATGAGGATTCAGGGAAACAACTTGGCTTGCATTTCTTAAGAAACTAAGGAAAAGGTAGGGGAGGGGATTCCACTCCAGCTTTGTGAAGGAATTCCACCCTCAAAAAGTGGACATTTTGGGGGCTCAGCCGTTATGGCGCTTGCCTGGCATGCACGAGTGAGTGAGTTCAAACTCCAGTGCTACGTACACAACAAAATGTCCAAGGAATGAAGGTCACATGAAAAACTAAAGAAAAATTACTTCTTTCTCTCTCTCTCTCTCTCACTGTCCCCTTTCTTAAAAAAAGAGGATTTTCTGGTAAGTAAAAGTACTACAGAATGACCTTTTCTTTACCTGCAATTCATATTAAAACTGCATATTACAAATAAATTCACCAGACTCTCTCAGGTTCATAATTAGTATTATAATTGTTAAGAAAGAAAGACATAAACAAAATGCCCTAAGACCTAGGCAAAATACAGTGGACCAAATAATACAGAAAATAATGACAGCCAAGTATTTTAACCCCGATTCATTTCTCTAGTTTCACATTTTTTTTTTAAAGAGAGAGGGAGATAATGAGAGACAGAATCAATTTTATTTTACTTTTTCATCTGTCCTCTGCTTTGCTGACACTTAGGTGTGTATGTGGTGCTGGTGCTTAAACCTGGGTCCTTGCACGTGCCAGGCAAGCACTATAACTACTGAGCCACTGCTCCAGCACCCACAATTAATTTCAAAGCAATTTTTACTACCAATTTTTATATGGTATTGGGTACAACTCATTGAAAACAAGCTCTATATTTAGCAAAAATTAATGGGCTGAGGTTCAGTAGTACAGCATGCGCTTATTAGTATTTGTGAGGCCCTGGGTTTAATTCCCAGCACTAAAAACTTCATTTTTTTTTTTTAAACCTTCCCTGGCTATTGATCAAATTGCCAGATCGCCCACATGTAAACTAGCTACATCTGACTATACATTGTGAATATGGGAATCCTGAAAAAAATTTAAAAACCACTAATGCAATCAACACGTAACATGTTAGCTGGGTGTGGTGGCATGTCTATAATCCTAGCGACTTGAAAGACTGAGGTAGAAGGACTACAAGTTCAAAGCCAATCTCAGCAACTCAGCCCTAAGTAACTTGGCCAGATCCTGTCTCAGATAAAAAAAAATAAAGGGCTGGGGATAAGGCTCAGTGGTTAATGCCTCTGGGTTCAATCCCTGGTACTTAAAAAAAAAAAAAAAAAGAATAATATTTCTTTTACTTACCCATATTTATAAGTCCCTTGAACTTGAGAAATATTCCAATTACTGCTCAAATTTCTTGCCAGAGCTGTTGGAATAATGGGGATGGGCTTCACAGGTGCACATTTGAAGTTATTTGCTAGAGTTACAGCTGCCCAATGCAAGTCAAAATCCACACTGTCCAAATTCTCCCTGGAAGTAATATGAGCTCTTAGGAAAAGCAGCTTACCACAGTCCAAGGAATCCCTGCTACATACATGGTGCTGTAGAGCCTGAAGAATCAATATTATACAATTATTTAAAAACTCCGAAATGTATCTGTCTTTAAAGATTGTTTTACAATGGTGCATATTCACGTATATCATGTATTAACAAAATCAGTTTGATTTGCAACATTTCAATTCTCATTTCTTCCCAGTGATCAAAAGATAAAATGAAAATTACATCAAAACAAGTATGATTTCTCTCCCAAGCTGCATCACATATTGTCAACTGAAATGTCCTTCATAGTAGCACTTCAAATTCTTGTTGAGAACTGTTACCACGAATAAATATTTACTACATGGGAAAAATGGATGCAAATTAATTCTGATTCAATCTTAGAGAATCTCAAGATTATTCCTTTTTTTTTTTTAAAGAGAGAAGGACAGTGAGAGTGAGAGAGAGAGAGAGAATATCAATTTTTATTGAGTTTTTCACATGGCTTTCATTGCTCTGACACTTAGTTGTGTATGTGGGTGCTGAGGTTTGAACCCGTGTACTCATGCATGCCAGGCAAGTGCCTTCACCACCTAGCCACCACTCCAGCCCAAAGATTATTCCTTTTTGATTCCTTTCCTGTTATCCCAAATTAAGTCAGTTCTCCCTCTGTATTTTCTCGAGCCCACTATATCCTTTTCTAGTCTTAATACCACCACTCTATTATACGCTAATACATTCCTCTCTAGTATAAATCTGTCTCCTGCAATGGCCTAGTTCTATTCTCTCTACAGCCTGCCCTATCAGGATAAATCAATTCCTGATTGTATAGTATTTCTTCTTTTCAGAAACTTTCAATGGTTACATGGCCCATATGACAGTTTGAATTCCTTATCATGACTGACAAGACTCTATAATCTTACCAAAATAATATTCTAGTCTGATTGCCCACAAAACTATACAACTTACTGTTAGCCTGAGTATTTTCTAAAAATTCTTATCTTGGTCATACTGCTACTTCTTCTGGAATGTTATCCATATTACCCACCTGGGATCCCTGCCCTTGGAAACTATGTTTAATTGGATTTTAGCTGCACAATAATTGATTTTTTATCTTATTTTATATATATTTTTGGCACTAGGGATTGAGCCCCAGGGCACTTCACCATTGAGCTACATCCACAGCCCTTTTTTTTTTTTTTTTTTAAATTTTGAGATAGAGTCTTGCTAAGTTCCCTAGGATCTCACTAAATTGCTGAGGCTGGCCAAAAATTTGTGATCCTTCTGCCTTAGCTTCTCAAACTGCTGGGATTACAGCTCTATAATAATTTAATCAGAAATTATTATACTTCTCAAATACAGGCTTATTAAAACATTGCATACTATACATAGTACAATTCTTGTGTTAAATTAAGAATAATAAAGTTATCAATGAATTACCACCTTAAAAGTTGAACTGAAGTCTTCTACATCATGAACTATCATTTCTCTTGAACAAAGTCCTTGAGTATGAACTTTGCAGGGGATCAAAAAGTCTCCAGGAAGAGAGGCAGTAGGGGTTCTTTCTAAGCATTCCGGCACTTCTCGACCAGGGTCAAAGCGATCTACTGTCAATGTCACACCTTCTTCATCTGAACAAAAAAAACAACTATTTATAACCTGCTAATTTAAAACATAAATCAACCAAGCAAGGCTACATTACAGCAAACCACTTTGCTAATACTAATAGCATATTAATATCTTAATTTAAAAAAAAATGACTTATTTATATATTCTCCTACCCAACTAGATTGTGAAGTCTATGAAGGGCAATTTTGTATCATCTTCATATCCTTGGTATGCAAATTAGCACAAAGCATGTGCAAAAGTGGGGTGAATCAATAAATATAAATTCTACCACAGTCAAGTAATTTTTTAACTATATTACCTTCATCTACTGTGAAAGAACCAAGTAAAAAGCATGGCACATTTTTTTTATTCTGCTTAGCATGACGGTAAGCAAGTCGGAGGGTCTTTTCAGTCACCACAAGCTTTGGATTTCTGAAAAACAACAAATATCTTTTACAAATATAGTGAATCTGGTATCCTAAAAAACCCTCATCACGTAATGGTGCCTAATATATAAAACACAGCTTTTTAAAAGTACAGAAAGAATACTGTCAGGAAATCCCAGAGTCAAAGGCAAGAGGTAGAAAGGGATATCTGGAAATCAAAATGACAATAAGCTGACATATGAGCTATAATTGTCCTCTAAGCACTTGGTTAACTTTATGAACCAGAGCATGAACTGACAAACTATGAGGCCAATATGTTTTTGTAAATAAAGTTTGACAGTCATACCCATTTCACCCATTTGTTCACAATAATATTGCCTATGAACTTCAGATAATATCATTATTAAATACAGAATAAAATGATTAAAATGTTTAAAGAAATACAAGAGGGAAATCAAAATATGATCAAGGAAGAAGAAACTATGAAAAAAGACCAGACAGGGCTGGAGTAGTGGCTCAGAGCTTACGGCGCTTGCCTGGCATGCACTGAGGACATGGGTTCAAACTCCAGCACCATGTACACAACAAAGTGTCAGAGCAACGAAAGCCACATTAAAAACTAAATAAAATTGATTCTTTCATTCTCACTGTCCCGCTCTCAAAAAATAAACAAACAAACAAACAAAAAAACCCAGACGAATCTGAATAAGAACTACACAGAACCTGCAGAAGTAAAAAATATAATCACTTAAAATATAATCACTTAAAAACTCAACAGATTATATAATCAACCAGGTATAGGTATAAAAAATGGTTGCTGTTCCCCGCCCCCTTGGATACTAGGGATTAAACCCATGCATGCTTTATCACTGAGCTATATCCCCAGCCCTTTTTATTTTTTGTTTTGAGACAGGGCTTCACTAAGCTCCTGCCTCAGTCTCCCAAGTTGCTGGGATTAAAGATGTGTGCCACCATGCACAGCTGTTTGATGTTATCCTATAAACTATGCATATGTATTATAAGCATTCTTTCATATATACAGCATATGTCCTTCCAGATTCAAAAAAATGTAAATGGGGAGCTGGAGCAGTGGCTCAGCAGTTACGGCACTTGCCTGGCATGTGCGAGGACACGGGTTTGAACCCCAGCACCATGTACACAATGAAGTGTCAGAGCAACGAAAGTCACATGAAAAGGTAAATAAAACTGATTCTTTCTCATTGTCCCTCTCTATATTTACAAAAAAAAAAAAGTAAATGAGCTGATGTGTAGCTTAGTGATAGACTGTTTGCTTGGCATGCATGAGAATCAGGTTTTGATCTCCCATACCACAAAAACAAAAGCAAAAATGAAAACTAAACCCTAAATAAACAGATTAGATGGCAGCTAAGCACAGCTGAAGATAAAATTAGTAGAACTGGAAAACGACTCAAAACATAGAATAGCACAAAAAGATGATAGGAAAAAAAGATTAAGAAACATGGAGAAAAGAATGAACAGGTCTAATAAACATTTAATTAAATTTCTACGAAACTCTCCTCATTTTTGCCAATGGTACCACCATTCTCTGCCAACTAGTTTAGAATATAATTTTTTTAAATTTTTATCTCCTTCAGTTCTCTATTCAGTCAATCATCAAATACCATAAAATGTTGTTTTGAAACACCTTATTCTGTTCTTTCCCCTTGATCTGAGGAATGGTACACTACTCATAGATACAACAGTGCCAATTACTTTACAGAGTCTGTCTCATTTAATCTTTATAAGAGTACCATGAGGACTAGCAGGGATAGCTCAGTGGTAGAGCACTTGCCTAGCATGTGTGCAATGCCTTGGGTTGAATCCCCATCACCCTCCACCAAAAAGGTACAATGAAATAGGTATTATTGCCATTTTATAAATAAGAAAACTCATCCTTGATATTTTATTGAGGTCATATAAATCAATTTATTATAGAATCAGGATTTGGTACTAAAAGCAATCTAACTCCAGTTATAACACCTTAAACAATTATGTGACAAATCTATATGATTATATAAAATCATCTCATGGCTAAATTGACTCCATCCTTAGAATACTGCTTTAAACAAGTAGGTCCTTATATATAAAATCTCAATGGATCAATTTCCAATTGCTTTATTTGGAGAAAGAGACAGAGAGAATCAATTTTATTTACTTTTCATCTGATTTTTGTTTTTCCAACACTTAGTTGTGTGTAATGCTGAGGTTTGAACCTAGGTCCTTGCACATACCAGGCAAGCTTTCTAATGCTGAGCCATTGCGCCAGCCCTCAATTATTTTAAATATAAATTTCTATGTCTTTCTTTTAAGGCCCTAAACAAAACCACAATATTTTATAAGCCTTTTAATCTGATTTTGAGTGGTCAAAATCAGTTCAATATTCTTAATGTTCTACACAAAGACACTATGCTGAAGCATGATGAGAAACATTTCTAGTTTTTATATTTCACCTCTTTTTAACTCTTAAAATACTCTGAACTTTAGACTTGTAGAATATTTTAACTATGAAATTAAGATTACTTCCCAAAAGCACAAGGCTTTAAGAAGCAGATGGAATTTTTGGCTGAGGGGAGCATTTAATGGAAAAGTAAAGAAAAATGAATATAGGTTGAATGTCTCTTATCCAAAATGTCTGGGATCAGAACTACTTCAGATTTTGAACTATTTACATGTATGTAATGAGATATCTTGAGGATGAGCTCCAGGTCTAAACACGAAATTCATTTATGTTTCATATACATCTCACATACACAGTAAAAAGGTAATTTTATACAACTGTGTTATATGCTATCATTTTGATAGTGACAAGACACATCTGAGTCAGATGTAGAATTCTCCATGTTAGTACTCAAAAAGTCTGGGTTTTGGAGCATTTGGAACTCTGGATTTGGGGATTAGGGACACGTACCCTATAGTGATCAACATTTCCTGCACATCTTTTCATGACTCATGTTTATACTGGTTTGAATGGAAAGAAAAATATCTTATACCTGTAGTAACTGAGATGTAAGCAGATGAAATCTCCAATTGGCATTGGGTTCCAAAGTGCACACTTTGATGGAGGAAAGTGGAAAGGTACCATCTTGCTTGAAGGAAACCTTTTAAAAAAATAATTTATAATTAAAGGACAAGGAAAAGCAAACTTGGTAGAAATTTTGTTAGGAACAGCTAATTACCTTTGACAGGCACAGGAGGATGAACCCAGGAATTTGAGACTACACCCCCCCTACATCCAGAAAAGGGTAAAGGAACTGAATAAGACAAAAAATAACAAATGCTGGCATGGTTATGATGGTTATGGAGACATGGGAACCTTTATGGACTGCTGGTGGAAATGTAAATTGATACAGCCACTATGGAAAACAGCGCGGAGTTCCTCAAAATGCTAATAATAAAACAACCATAAGATCCAGAATCTACTGAGTACTTATCCAAAGATAATGAAATCAATATGTTAAGATATCTGCACTTCCATGCTTACTGCAGTTCTATTCACAATGACTAAAATTTGTAATCAACTTAAGTATTCATTAACAAAGAAAATGTTTTATATATACACAAAGTAATACTACTTAACCATTAAAGTAAAAAACAAACAAACAAACAACAAAAAAAAAAAAAAACAGGGGCTGGAGCAGTGGCTTAGCAATTACAGAGCTTGCCTGGCATATGCAAGGCCATGTGTTTGAGCCTGGCACTACACACACAATGAAGTGTTGGAGCAATGAGCAAACTACATGAGAAACTAAATAAAACTGATACTCTCTTTCTCTCTGTCTCATACTGTCCCTTTCTCTCTTAAAAAAAAAAAAAAAGGGGGGGGGGAGTTGGAGATTTACTCAGTGGTAGACCCCTTGCCTAGTACACGCAAGGCCCCGAGTTCGGTCCTCAGGCCTAAAAAAAAAAAGCAACCTTGTCATTTGTTGTAAGATGGGTGAAACTATAGGATATGTTCAGTGAAAAAACCTAGGCACAGAAACAAATACTATGTGATCTCCCTCATTTGTAGAATCCTAAAAAGCTCAAATAACTAGTAGAATAGTGGTTATCAGAGGCTGGAAAAGGTAGGCAGAAAGAGATGAATAGGGAAGAGATTAGTCAGTGAGTACAAAATTAGTTAAAAGGAATTAAGTTCTGGGATTCTACAGCATAATTGGGTAACCAATCAACAATATTCTAATATATATTTCAAAATAGCTAGGGGAGGATTTTGAATGTTCTCACCAAAAAGAAATGACATTTGAGGTAATGTATATGCTAAATAACATGATTTGATAATTATACAATATATACATTTATCAGAACATCACATTGTAGCCCATAAATATATACAGTTATTATGTAGCAAAAACAAAATAAAGCTAAAAACTAAATAAATAAATAAAATGGAGCTAGATGGGAAAGGAAAGGAAGTGAGAAAAGAAAAAAAAAAAAGCAAAACCAAAAACAGCAGGAAACCTAGCAATCGCTTGGGTCTGAAACCGTGCTTCTGAATTTGCTAGCTATGTGACCTTAATCAAGTTAATTACTTTCCCTTTGACCCAGTTTCCTCATTTGTTAAATTGGGGTATCAGTGCTTCCTTATAGTTACATTAAATAAAAAGTCAATACATGTAAAGTGCTTAAAACAATTCCTACTTCACTGCAAGTGCTCAATTTTTGGTCTTCCTTTTTCATCCGCAGTACCTTTAAAGCCCAACCTATAATACTTCAGATTTATTTCCTTAGCAGCATAGGGTAGAAGTCAAGACAGGTTTAAATCCTGGCTAAACTACCCACTAATTGTGTGACTTTGGTTGATTAGCCTCTCTCTCTATGCTACATTTTCCTCATTTTGGGGGCTAGAGTGGCAGCTCAGAGATTATGGCACTTGCCTGGCATGCATAAGTATGCAGGTTCAAACCCTAGCACCACATGCCCAATGAAGAGTCGGAGCAACAAAAGCCACATGAAAAATTAAATTGATTCTCTCTCTCTCATTGTCCCTCTCTCTCTTAAAAACAAAACAACAACAAAAAAAGTATGGGTAATAATGATACCCATCTCATAGTTTTGTTGTAAGGATTAAATAAGAGCAATACATATGATGGGCATGGTAGCACATGCCTGTAATCCCAGCAACTCAGGAGGCTGAGGCAGGAAGACTGCAGAAGGCCAGCCTGGGCAACTTAGCAAGACACTGTCTCAAAATAAAATAAAAAGGACTGGGGATGTAGTTCAGTGGTAGAGCACCCTTGGGTTCAATTCCTTGTAATGCCCCCCTCCAAAAAACAAATAATGCAAAGTCCTTAGCATAGCACCTGGTAAACAGTGAGACTTCAATAAATGATGTTATTTAGTCTTTCCTATGCTGAAGTTCACTGGTAGACTTTGGAGGGAGGCAATACACAAACTGAAACTTGCACCCTGAAACTGGGCACAAAATTTTGCATGTATATATGTAAGTGCTTTTTCTTAGGGAATAAGATACATGGCTTTTACAAAAATTCAAAAGGGGTCTCTAACTCCCCTCCTAAATACATACACAAATCAGAACTGCTGCCCTAAATCCCAAAGATTACTGAAAACCAGAGGTCACTAAATAAATAAAAGAAATTAGAGTTAAAAATACAAGGAATGACTAGTTTAAATTCCATGAATATATATATCCTATATAGAATATAAGGAATGAATGTAACCCATAGTCAAACTGAAAATAAAATTAAAAAGAGAGTATTTTAAATTTGTTACACAACTGTACCTTTCAAAGAACAGAAGTAGACAAACGTTCAAAGAATAAAAGGTGGCAGTGGGATAGAACAGAAAGGCCAAAATTAAAGCAAAAGAAATCTGATAGCCTCCTTGGGTCATGTTTCCCATTGTTTTCATCAAGAAAATGGGGCACAAAGGAAGATAATAAGGAGAATTAAGGTACCCCATGTGTGTAAGCATAGCTTTAAAAAAAAATTCACATGGCAGCATTAATAATTCTTCCCTAGGGGAAAAAGAGCAATAAAAAGTGAAATAATATAAGCCAATTTGCCTAACCCCCAAAGTAATGACAGATTGAGAAAATCAGAAGACAGGTGGCAAGCTCCTCCTTCCTATTACACATGACTAGAAAGGCACAGAGAAGTTTTTTTTTAATTCAGAAATTTATTTCTTGAACAATCAAACAAGCTTCTAATGAAATAATATAATATATATATATACATTCTGAAAATTAGATTTACACCCAAGAGCCGCCCCCAATTACCCACCCTTATCTCCCCCAACCCCACAGAGAAGTTTGAGGAAACTTGGAATACTCGATGTGAAATGATTCCCATCAAGGAATTAGTTTTTAGAAGAGAGAAAGAACCCAGCCACTTTCCCATTTGTCTAGGATGTAAATTAAAACCAATATAATTTGTAGCCTCAGTAGTTCAGGTACTATTTCCTATCAAAACAAAACAAAACAACTCTTATGGACCTAAAATAAATGGAGGGAATGGAATTGTTTACTGAGTGCCTACTATGTGCCAGACCCTTTTAGTAATTTTTTTTAAGAGAGGACAGTGAGTAAGTGAGAGACAGAATATCGATTTTTATTGAGTTTTTTCACATGGCCTTCGTTGCTCCGACGCTCAGCTGTGCATGTGGGTACTGGGGTTTGAACCCATGTAGTCACGCATGTCGGGCAAGTGCCTTAACCGCCACGCTACCACTCTAGCTCCCCTTTTAGTAATCTTATTTAACACTTCACAATACTCTTGTTAGAGATTATCATCCCCATTTTACAAATGAGGAACTGAGGCTTAAATAAATGAATCTGATCAAGGTTAGCCACCTAGTAAGCAACAGAGCTAAGATATATGCTGAAATTTTCTTAATGCTAACGATTATATTATTTTCTCTCTTCCAGCCTATCTACCCACATTAATGTAAGCAGTTGTGACAAAACGTTTTGTAAAAATATTTCTATACCTGGTATTCATCTGAGGTCTTGCAAGAGGATATATAGGCTTCATTACATTTGATAAAGGACTTATTCAACTTCAAATCCTCAGTATCCTAAAAAAAAATAAGGGGATATTACTTGTGAATGATAAAAACAAAGAATCAGAATAAATATGAAATTGCAGACAACACTGGGTTATTACATGAAGTATGACTATAAATTTATAAGATTAAATGCTTACAGATTCTGATCATTTTCATGCTTTTGAGCCATTTTGTCTAAAAATTAATGTTAATATTTTACAAAATGAAGTCTACTAGTATATCTTTCATTAAGGAAAGCACAGATTTTACCATGAAAGTATTTTTTATCAACTTCAGCTTTGAGCTGGGTAGGACAAGTGGTACTTAATATATGAGATTTTCAGCAAAAGCCTTATCGTTTTCAGAAAACCAGAGTCGGGGATGGGGCTTTAGCTCAGTGGCAGAGCGCTTGCCTAGCATGTGCAAGGCCCCAGTTCGGACCTCAGCCCTGAAAAAAAGAAAAGGAAAACTACAGGGAGGAAAACTTATTGGTCCTATAACAAAGTCATCAAGGAATCTTCAGTCCTCTGGCAATGGAAGAGAAATATTGTATCCCAAGAAACTGACTCATATCAGCAAAAAATCTGTTCTTTTTTGGACCCAGATGCATGCCCTCTCTGGGTACTCCAAGTCACTCCCTTTGTGAAGACCCATCTATAATACAACAAACATTCAACTTTCACTTCTTCTCTGAGTTTCAAACCTATATTTCTAATTGCTCTCTGGATAGCTTCATTTAAATATTTGTGAAGCAAAATACAGACCTGAACTGTAAACTGTGAACTGTAAACTATAAACTGTTTCTTTACAGTAGCACTTCCTATATATTTTTAGGTCTTAGAAATTTTTAGGTTTTGTGCATTGTCTCAATTTCAGCACAAAGGAATTTTCCCAAGCAAGATAAGGGAGAAAAGGATTACTAATATATGTGCAAAAGCCATTTAGAAGAGACTTTTTTTGATAAAATCTGAGGCTGAAAATATTTGGAAGAACAAAATTCTACTGAGCCCTTGTAAGGCTGATTAGAAAGTCCCTCTTAGAGACATCTGTACTTTATAATGAATTAATGTGACTTCTATGGAATACAGGCTTTTTTTTTTTTTTTAAGAAAGAGGGGACAGTGAGAGAGAGAGAGAGAGAGAAGCAATTTCTATTTAGTTTTTCAAGTAACCTTCATTACTTAGACACTTGGTTGTGTACGTGGGTGCTGGGGTTTGAACTCGTGTACTGGAGCATGCCAGGCAAGCGCCTTATCTGCCAAGCCACCGCTCCAGCCCCGGAATGCAGGATTTTAACTCTACAGCTCTGTTTTTATTTTTTAATTTTTTCTTTTATTAGCATATTATAGTTGTATAAATGGTTGGGTTCATTCTGACATAATCATACATGCATGGAATTTAATTTTTTCTTTTCCGTCCCTCTTCCTCTCTCATCTTCACCCTTTCTCTACTCTATTGGTCAACTCATTTCTTTATTGATGCTTTACAAATATTGAGGTGGAATTCACTGAGGTATATTTATACATGCATGTAGTGTAATTTTCTCAAATTTATTCCACATTTCCTCTCCTTTCCTGTCCCTTCTACCTCTCCCTCAATCTCCTTCTTCTACTCTACTGACCTTACCTCTGTATTTATGATACCTCCCCTACAGCCCTTCATAGTACTTGGTTGTCAGGGATAAGAGTATTGAGTGATATCTTTCTAAAATAAACAAAGTGCCTTTTTTCCTTCCTTAAATAGAAAGCGTTTTAAAATTCCCTATTTCTTCTTCATTTGTGCAGTAGGGTGAAAATATGTAAATTACTGACCCAATTCTCATTTTAAAACAATATACATAAGGTAGTATTCTTACAGTATTACACAAGCAATTAAAGCTAATGAAACTAAAACCACATAAACCCTTTTACCTAGGAAAACATATTCTTCACAAATAATGGCACCATTGTGTATCAAAGGAGAACCATCTAGTCATTCTCACGTTCTTCTCCCTCTTCCCACATATAAATTACCTTTTAATAGCACCATTAGCTGACTTCATCAGCTCTCAATACTGAAAAGTTTCCCAGTGCTGTTAAGAAGTTTATGTCTGTATAAATCGGATCAACTAATTCTCTTTAAAAAGTCCATGGCTCTTCTTCATATACAGAACAAAGGATCTTCACAATCTGACCCCACCCTACTATTCCAACCCTATTCCCATATTCATTCCACACCCCAAACTGAACTATTTGCAGTTCCCCAGTTTCCCCAGTCTGTCTCCTTGACTTGGCATGCCCTAGTAAACCCGTCATCCTTCACCACCCAACTCGTGTCACTTCCTCTGCGAAATCTTCTGGACAACTTGGTGATAGCACTACTGCCTCTGTGCTCACACCCATGGTTTGTTTATACCTTGCTGTTGACACAGTACTTCAGTAGACCACGAACTTCCAACTTAACTGACCCCTTATTATTTACCAGCCAGATATTGCAAAGAATGCAAGAGCGAGAATTCAGATTTCGTGGTCCGCTACGTTTCTCCCACGCTCTCTTCATCTTCCGCCCCAGGCTGCTGGAGGACAGAACCCGCCTCAGGGCCCTGAATATTACCCACCGTCCTTCCCCGGGCTCCGCTGCACGAAGGGAACCCGGAGCACAAAGCCCCACTCGGCGCAGCCTCCACCGGGCTGAGGTCTGTTTGTCGGGTCCGAACAGAGGCCGGCTCCGAGGACTGCCAAGGCACACTCCGGCCCCGCCTCTGGGACGTTGGGGTCGCGGGAACCGAGGCGGCAAACTCCAGCTCGCGAAAACGAAGGGCGCGCTGCGCCGACCGACTGGCTGGAAACCCGGCCACTCAGGCGCAGGGGCGGGGCTGGGGGCGCCGCGCAAGGTCGCCGCGACGCGCTGGTGCGCCATCCAATCAACCGGTTCCGCGCTCGACCAATCCCCAGGCTCTCTGGAGGACCGAGGGCGCACCGGCGCTCCAGGGTGGGTCTTCGGAAGATTTAAAACCTTCATTTCGTCAACGGTTAGGTTCCGGGCGGGGCGGGCTGCGCACGCGCAATCAGAAGCCCCGCGGGCGTCCGTGGGGGCGGGAGGCGGAAGTGTTCGCGGGCCGGGTGCCGGCGTCCGGCTGGTCTGAGGACGGTTTCCAAAACCTGTGGTTGAATGGACGAGGGAACGCAGTTAGATTTCTTTCAGTTTCTTCTAAAGAACGTTGAGCAGGAAAGAATGACTTAAATTTATAAGCCGTTTATACTTAATATCGGTATTATCTTTTATATATCTTTACAGATAGAATTATGTAGTGTATGGTTATTTATAATTATCTCCACAACTAATGCCGTTTTTTGTTGTTGCTTTGTGTTTTGAGACTGAGTCTCTTTTGTGTTATCCTGGGTCTCCAGGGCGCAAGTGGCCCTCCTGCCTGTCTTCCGAGCAGCAGGGACTACAGACCTGTGCCACCCAGCCATATGACTGAGGTAACTGTGCCTTCACTAGTTTAGCGAGGAATTGCTTCCCACACCTCTCCCTTATACCAAAATGCGAAGATGCTTAAGTCCCTTATATAACATGGTGTATTGTTCCCGTGTAGTCTGTGCACATCGTGCATATATACTTTTAAATCATCTCTAAACACATCTAGTACAATGTAAATGCTATGCATATAGGTATTATACTGTATTGTTTGGGGAATAATGACAGAAGAGTTTGAACATGTTCAGTAAATGCACAGTTTTGTTTTCAGAATATTTTCAATCCCGAATTGATTGAATCTGTGCATTTGGAACTTATGAATGCAGTTGGCTGTCAGTACTTGATTCTCCTAATGGCCAAAGTAGACAGATGTATTCAACAAGAGACAAAACACTAAAGATCACACAGTCTGTTAGTGCAGAGTCAGAATTACAAATGCCACTTACTGTACTCAAGATTTTTTCTTTGGCAGTGCTGGGGATCAAACCCAAGGCCTTGAACATACTAAGCAAGCACTACCACTAAGCTACATCCCAAATCCAAGAGTCTACTTTTGTTAGTTTCCTGAACAACATGGGAGGGTCTTAAAAAGTCTGAGTTACATCTGTGTGCTAACCTGTTTGGAATAAACATTCACCCTTTTCCAAGAGCAAGAACACTAGCCTAGAAAATTCAACAAACCAGCCGAGAAATATATGCTATATAGATTATCATTCTCTGTCTTCTGGGAAAGTTCCTGACATCTAGAGAATACAGCCTTGGTGTGAGAGTAGGAAATGCCGTCTGACTTTTTTTCTTAGACATCAATGCATATCTAACAAACTGTTGGCCAACCCAATGATAAGCCCCAGAGCAAAAATTGCCCATTTGAGGAATCCTACAATAGGCAGAATTAGCTAGGCCCAAAACTCTTGATGTGCTCAATGACCACCTGCAGCTTTCCAGAAGGGGCAAACACCAAAGCTAAGGCAGATCCCAAAGGCCACAAGCAGGAGGCTGTCACAGATTTTACAGCCAATTGCTAAGTTCTTTTTGGAGAGAGATTAGGGACATGTGTCAGTGTTCACCATGGGGTACATGAAGTGCAAAGGTCCCAAGATCAGAGCTTTCAGGCATCTTAAAGAAAAATCAGGAGACCAGTATGTCTTGAGCAGAGCAAGTGAGGAAAAGTATATTAAGAATTTCGATGGGAGGTGGGCTGAGAGGTGATGGCTCAGT
>PVKS010016361.1:0-44136 GCA_004027875.1 Aplodontia rufa | reverse complement strand
TTGGTCATGAAAAAAATATTAAGATGGTAAAATTATTTACTGTTTTTTTTTTAAGAGTGAGGGACAGTGAGAGAGAGAGAAAGCTAGAAACAACTTTATTTAGTTTTCCGTGTGGCTTTCGTTGCTCCAAGACTTCACTGTGCATGTGGTGCTGTGTGTACTCACGCATGCATGGCAAGTTCCATAACCACTGAGCCACCGCAACAGCCCTAAAATTATTTGCTGTTAATGCCCATTGGGAGGCTTCTTCCCAGCTGCTGGCTGAGGGCATGGCTTCAGCTAGCCCACACGTCATGGTGGTTGGCTAAGGGGCAGGGCACGGGGCAGCTTGCCTGTGGAAAGAACAGCCAATCAAGACGCTGGCAGACAAGCTCCAATGGATTGACAGATCCACCAGCCAATCTCTGAAAGGCCAACCCCATTGAGCTCTCTCATTTCCCTAAAAGTATAAATACAGGTGCCCAGCTGAGGTCCAGTGCCATTTTCTCTGCATGCTGTTTCCCTTGCCGGTCACTTCCATGCCTGTCCTCGTTATGGTGGCACAGGTAAATTTGGCCCGGGAGCAGCAAATCCCAATAAACATCTGCACCTGAATTTACACCCGTGCCATTGTGGGTTTTTTCCTTATTTTTTTACACCCATCATCCTATCTAAGCCCTTTTTTCTCTCTTGATGGGTAGGTTTACTTGAACATAGGAAACATCATTTAGGTCCTGGGTAGGGGATATAGAAATGACTTCACATGGTCATATATTTTGTAAAATTTGCATAAATGTTTTAACACAGTTGTTTAAGACTTCTGTCTCTGTCCATGCCAACTTGCCTTTATCACGTTTCATCTTGTTTTGAAAAGTGCTGGTGTCTGCATGGAGTTTTTCAGATTTGGCTGAGAAGCTGACTTCTGAACACACGTAGTTTGGGTCTAGGAGGAATATGTTTATGGTACTTACACCTCCTCTGTTCACAGTTATTACAGCCATCTGGAGGAGGAATGGTACCCAGACACACTGCTGCTGTGCTCTGCCCACCTACCTGGTCTCATGGCAACAAAGGTGAAGTGTGCCCAGAAAAATTTGTGCTTCAAGCCTGGTGTTGGAAGCATTTGACTAGTAGAGGTGAAAAGTTTTAAAATGTAGAGACAGAAGCTGAACCAGAAAAAAAAAAAAAACCATCATCATCAGACATGTAAAATTGTGAGAATTTGGTTCTCTTTGTCACCTTGTCAAAATGGAAATTTTCCCCTGACACAAATACGCCTAAAATGCAGACCTTACCTGAATGCCTGTGTAGGGCACAAGCCAGAAGCAATGCTCCAGTGAGGACATGTGTGTGGGAAGTCATGCTTTATGTATTCCAAAGAGAATAAAATGTACCTTTATGCTTTTTCAACCAGCTATGCAAGAAGACTGAATTATCCTTCTAAGCTTTCTATAAAAATGTTTCAATCTTTTCATAAATATGAAAAGACAAATTAAAGAGGTATGTTTTGCAGTTAGCTAATAAAAGAAACATTATTTTCTTAGATATTTTGTTAGAGTTTTTAAATTTGTAACTCCTCTAGATTTCTTTCCTCATTCTAAATAAACAGTCACTTCATACCTACTATGTTGTTAGCATATTTTTCTCGTTCTTAAAGAAGTTTCTTCAACTTGTACACAGTTCAGGTCCCATAAGACCTGGATTAAGCCCTGTACACAGTCTTAACCCTTATACCTGTATCATGTCCTTCCTCCCAGAAGATCCTATTGAGATCCATCACTAAATTTTCACTATGAAAATCTGGAGGGAAAGGTCTTTTTTCTGCTTCTTTTTGTTCTCCAAATACCCCTCTCCTTTCCCCATTTTCATTTCTTAATTTTCATCTGCTTGTTTTACCCTTTCCCTTCTGATTTTTGTTTCTCTCTTTTTCTATGTCTCATGCTACGGTTTCCTATCAGTGGGTCAGAAACTTCAAGTGGCTCAGGCTTACTTGGTAGATTTCCAAAAGGATTGCATAAACATTTAGCATTTGCTGGACACTGCCTTAACTGTTCCGTCTTTGTCTGGAATTCAGTGCTGGTAGTTTTCTCTCAGCGCCCCCCCTCATTTTCCTAATGAACAGAAGCATGCTTTATAGACCCAAGTGGACTCAGGAAAGAGATCTTTAACATGCTCAGAGGCACGTGGTTTAATCCAGCTCATGCAATCCCAGTCCTATTGATTGTACGTGGACATGTGACACATTTTGGACCAATGATACTAAAACAGGGTCTGTGGAGGGAACTTCTAGGAAAGATATTCTTTCACAGTAAAAGAAACAAATAGCAGGAGGAAGATCCCCATTTGCTGCTCCTGCCCTTACAGCCTGCATGGAATGCTGTTACTTAAGGAGTGCTTTGCTTGAAACTCCAGCAAACACCTTTTCACCCTGAATGAAAGACCAAAGCCTTGTGACCAGGAGACACAGAGCCTTGACATTTTAAAATCTCTGAACCAATGCTATGCTATGATCACTTACCTGCAGATTTTGTATTTGTTGTGAATAACTATTCTTAAAACTTATACCACTTTTAACCTGTTCTCTGTTACTTGCAGCCCAAAGTAACCCTGTTAGCCTTTGCCTGTCTAACACAAATTCTTAAATTAGGTCACAGGCACTCTCAGCACAGGTCAACCCTTTATGTCCCTCAGTTTGGAGGGTCTGCTATTCTCATTTAGGAAACTGATATAACCAAGTAATGTTTTGCTGAACCTATTGAACCTTAGGGCAGAGATTGTGAGTCATAAAAGGCTGTACTTTTAGGGGGTATTGGTAAGAATGTTGTTGGTATGTTTCCAACCACTTCTTTTAGCCTTTGTCCACATCTTACAAGAGGTAAATTTGGGCTACTCTGCACTCTAGGACTGGAGAGATGAGACAATGAGGCTTTACTAAATTTAGCCTTTTAGCTTGTGTCCTATTATCCAAGTTCCCCATGAGTTGAACAATTTGGACATGTTCAAGTTCAGAAAGGCTGAAATCTCTACCCAGAGCTAAAGTTAGACATAGAAAAGGCAGAAAACTGAGAAAGAGATGAAAAAGACAATCTTGCGGTCATAGTGGTGCCTCTCACCCACTGCTTTTTCTTAACATTGCTGTCTAACAAAGGATATTATATTCTGCATTGGAAAGATGTATCTGGAATTAAGCCTGGGGTCAAGGAGAGATTTACTGTTGCTGATTTTCCAAATGAGGCCATTTGTTGGAAATAATTCAAGGTAAATCAGTTCACTTTGAGGCCAGGTGGGTAAACAAGGTACAGTGGCAGGGAAAGATATCTGGCTTTAGGGACTTAAGTCTCCTGATTTGCCTAGAAACAAATAGACTGGAAACATTAAATTTACAGTGCAGTTCTATTTTCAAAAATAACTCTGGGCTGGCTGACAACAACCTATATACTTAATTTCTAAGGCAATCCCTTGACCTTGGCATCTGCAATGTCAGGAAGTGGGCTACAAAAGCTATAATCTTTATAGGTAAAGTGCGCATTTCACCCCCCAGCACACATCAGGCATGGTCATGGGGGAAACCGGAGCAGGAACATCATTCCAGATAGTGTAATCCAGGATGGGAAGTCTGCTGGCCAAAGCTGTATTTCATTGCCTGGGCAGAAGGTCCTTGACAGTTTTTCTAGAAGCAGAATACACCAGTAGAGTGGCCTCTGTGCATTGTGTCCTTTCTCTCACTTCTATTATTTATTTACTTTTGTTACCAGTGATTGAACCCAGGGGCACTTAATCACTGAGCTATATCCCCAGCCTGTTTTATTTTTTATCTTCAGACATAGTCTTGCCAAGTTTCTTAGGACCTCCCTAAGTTGTTGAGGCTGACTTTGAACTTCCAATCCTTCTACCTCAGCCTCCAGAGCTGCTGGGATTATAGGCATGTATCACTGTGCCTGGTTCTCTCAATTTTACATAGAAATGTTAGCCTACTCTCTTTCCAATATTGAATACTGATTAATTTGGCAATTTTTAAATGGCATTTAGTCATAGTAAGAGGTAGATTTACTGTAGAGGCCATCACTTGGACCAAGGCTCAATGTGTTCTTCTTTGGGTCTTGGGGAGATAAGGTGCAGCAGCCAGAGATGGGGAGAGTTCCATGCAGCCTGAGGTTTTATTCTATTCCCAGATGTGGTCCTGGTGTCTTGAGCAAGGTCCCTGAGCTATCAGCACTACCTCTCCATCTCCTGACCCTCAGGGGCAGCCTGCCCTACTGATCCATATTCTATTATTTTAGAACACAGCTGTTATCCAAAGGTGAAAAACCTGAACACAAGACAATTCTGCTCTCTGTTTGCAGCACAAGACAACCCAGGATTCATCACCATCTGTCCACCCCCAGGTGAGAGTGGTGTGGCAGGAAGGAACTGAGGGGACCAAGAACCATGATGAAATGGCTGATACGGAGACTGCAATCTGGACCAGCGTCCTGTGAGATTCAAACCTCCTAGAGCTTATCCCAAAGTATAAAGGGTTACCTGGGTAAGAAACTGCAGAGTGTGCAAATAACTGTAAGATTAAAATGAGAAAGCTAGTGTGAAATTGAAAGTTTAGAACATTTCTTTCAGTGATACAAAGATTATATTAATTTTCTACTTTTTTCATGGAAATTTAAATTATGAAATCATTGCAGTTAAAGAGGTGACCAGAGTACACAGACAATAAAAAGATAGTAAAAGAAATGAATCAGGCTGGATTTTTAATTTTTTATTTCTGTTTGTTCAACATAGTCTTACATGTTGGAGGGAATAGTTGTTATATATTCATGCATAAATGGATATTGATGTAATAAGTTACGGCCGATTGTAATCCAGGTCCTGCCCCCCTTCATCCATTCCCTGATCTCATGTCTCCTCTGCAATGCCCCCCATGCTTTAATTGGAAATGAGCATAAACATGTATATTTATTTTTTAAATTTCTGAGTTCCTCTGCCTGCCTGTGGGAGTCTAGTGTTCCCAGTTGTATTAACAATCTTCCTTTATCCCTCACTCTCCTCCTTCCCTCCCTCCCTTCTCCCCTCACTTTTATAGTTATGGTTCCCCCAGCTTATGTGAAATTTCAACTATGGTGAGGTTATTACTTAAACTTAGTTAATTTTCATCCTGTGTTAGGATTTACTCTAGCTTCCACATATGAGACAAAACATTCGGCCATTAAATCTCTTTGGGATATTTCACTCAGCATAATTTTTTCCCATTTCCATCCATTTAGCTACAAATGCCATGATATTGTTCTAACAGGAGAACAAAACTCATATTCATATATTCATATATGTGTGTATGCATGTGTATATATATAAAAGTTTTTGAATCCACTCATCCAGGGAGGAGCATATCTGGGTTGGTTCCATAGTTTAGCTATCGTAAGTTCTTTTGGGAAAATGTCCAGGAGTGGGATAGCTGGGTTATAAGGTGGTTCCATCCCCAGTTTTTTGAGGAGTCTCCACACTATTTTCAAGAGGGTCTGTACAAGTTTGCAGTCCCACCAACAGTGTGTTAGTGTTCCTTTCTTCACACAACCCCTCCAGCATCTGTTATTGTTTGTATTCTTCATTTTTGCCACTCTGACTTGAGTGAGGTGGAATCTCAGTGAAGTTTTGATTTGCATTTTTCTGATTGCTAGTGGTGTAGAACGTTTTTCATATATTTATTGGCTTTTTGGACTTCCTCTGTTGAAAAGTTTCTTTTTAGTTCCCTATTGATTGGACTATTTGTATTTTTGGTGTTCAGTTTTTTGAGTTCTTGTATATTCTGGATATTAGTCCAGTGTCAGAGGCATAGCAGGCAATATGAATTAGGCTGTTAATTAACAACAATGCCTATATAATATTTTTCTAGCTTTTTTTCTGGATGTTTGTGGCTATTTGTCAGCTTCTCAAAATTTAGAATTTCTTGTGATTTGTTCCCTCATTTTAAGTAAATATTCACATTATGTGCCTAATTTTGTGTTTATAATTTAGTACCTTTTTTTTTAAAGAGAGAGGGATGGTGAAAGAGAGAGAATAAATTTTATTTAGTTTTTCACGTGGCTTTCATTTCTCCAACACTTTGTTGTGTACATGGTACTGGGGTTTGAACCTGCATCTTTGTGAATGCCAGGCAAGCTCCACAACCATTAAGCCATTGCTCCAGCCCCAGTACTCTTTTTCTTAAATAGTCTTCCTAAATCATGTAAGCTTTAGGTCCTACAAAACTCAGAATACTCCCTGACTCTATGCCACCAGACAATTCAGATCTAAAGGGAAGGGGTTGTCCATACCAGGAGCTCCTGGGGCTGGGACTGGATGAGGCCAAGGAGCATGAATAGTTCATGCATATTAGAAATGCTGAAGGGTGCATGGGAAGATGTATGTGTCATGTGTGGGGGAGCAAAAGGATGGGTGGGGTCAATAACAGCACATGCCTACTCAGCAGCCATTTACCTCCCAACATCTTTCAATTTTGTTCAGTTATCCAATTTTTTTCCCCATGGCATACAGTAAAGTGGCTCCATTCCACAATCCCTGGGATAGATTTGGCAGACTCAAAGGTCAAGAGGGGACCACATCAAGTGACTATGTCCATCCAAGAGAAGGGAAGGAGTTTGGTTCCATGCTTTGGGTAGCATTCCCTCTCCTCCTGGATTTGAACAGGGAGGTTTCTCCAGGTATAATTGTCAGCCATCACTACTGCACAATAGGATGGGAGAGCCTTTGGGTAGCTCTGACACTGTGAATGGCAGTAGAGTGATGATCGAAAAATCATGGCTCTCCTAAGAAGCTCTGACTAAACCAATTCCAAATTCTACCTTGTTTCCTCACTTTGTAATGCAAGATCAGTAATTCCTTTTTTTTTTAATGTGGTACTGGGGATGGAACTTGGGGGTTCTTAGACACTGAGCCACATCCCTGGCCCCTTTTTAATATTTTATTTTGAGTCAGGATCTCTCTAAACTGCTTAGCGCCTCACAAATTTGCTAAGGCTGGCTTTGAAATTGTGATCCTCCTGCCTCAGCCTCCTGAGTCACTGGGATTACAGGAGTGCACAACTACACCCAGCTCCTTGTTTTTAAAATTAGTAGGAATTAACATTTTTTTTTGCATTTAGAAGATTTTATAAAATAAAACACATGGCTTAAATTCAATGTATCAAACTTCTTTTCTTCAAATTATACCATTTATGAATTTTATAATATTCTTTCAAAGCATGATTCAATTAAACTCTTTATTTCACTGCTTTACTGTTTATGCTAATGTTGTATTTATAGCTTACAGTTTTAAAAGCATATATGTTTTGCTACACCTCAGTAATAATTAGTGTAGTGTTCATAGTTTATTTCACATACCATCTTTTTGCTCTTTGTACATATAATATGCCAGTTGTCATTTTAATAGCAAAATAAATGGCTTCACACTTAAAAATGTATTTAAATGAAATTTTTTTTTGCTTTCTGAAAAAATATCACATCTCTATTTTTCACTGTTTCTTAATACTCTAGAGAAAGAAAGCAGGCTTCGTTATTGTTTCCATAAATGCACTAGAAGTGAAATTACACGTGGTGAGAGATTTAGTCTGTTCACGTCACTAATGATCAATTTCCTGTAAATTGTTTCTGTAAAACACAATCAGCCAGATTCTGCAAAATTACTGTGTTCCCAGATAACCTGGGACAGAAACATGGAGCTGAGGAATACAGTAGTCCTTGAGGTGACGCGGAGGAGGCATAAAAGCAGGTTGGTGCCCTTATCATCCCGGTCGAATCTTTAGGACCTGGATCAGATTCTGCAGGGACTATGACATCCTGGCCCTGCCAGGGTAAGCAAGGCAGAGAAAGGGATATATCACCAGTTTTCTCTTTGAAAATTGTCGCCCTTGTCTCGGTGACATCCAAGACAGGGCTTATATCCTCTGACAGCCAAAAGAGACTTCCTCGTGCTTCCTTAGAGTTTCTTCCTTTTCAACAAACATCTCTTGTTGTCTTTTGTTCCGCCCCCAAACCCTGCCTTTTAAAAGGCCCTTTTTCACTCTAGACTGAGCAAAAGGGGGAAGGTTCAAACAAGGCTGTTGGGTTTCTATTTGCTCTTTTGCATCACATGTGATTACAAAGTTGGCTTCTACTTTACATGCATTTTTAATATTCTGCTATTTTGTGCTTAATCTTTTGGTACATATTTATTCTGTGTGAAATTAAATGTTTTTAATTTGAAGACATTTTTCAAAGAAATATAACAATCTATCATAGTAATGTTATTTAGTTACCTCCACAGTCTTTAGCTATTGTGATTCTGCACTGCATCTACATGTGTAAGTATCTTGTACTAATTTCTATTTTCCTAACATAGAGCCCAGAAAGTACATTTTTCCACTTCAGAAGTGGAGTTTCTGTATCATATAGGTTAGGACTATAGGTCTTAGTGAGTCTCAAATAGGGACCTGAATCTACTAAGAAGTGACTTTGGGAAGGTACATAATTTCTCTCAGCCTCCATTTTTTTTAAATCAGAAAACAAATAAATAACAGTTTCTCACAGAACTGTTTTTAGAATTAAACAAACTAAGAGATGTGTTAGTAGAATACCTTAACACATAAGAAGCACTCAATAGATGATATAACAATTATTATAACAGAATATATTGTATGAATATATTACATGTCTTGAGAATATTTCAAATTCTCAAGTTATATTTCTTTTTTTTTCTTAGAAAGGAGAGAGAGAGAGAGAGAGAGAGAGAGAAACAACTTTAATTTAGTTTTTCATATGGTTTTCTTTGCTCCAACACTTAGTTCTGTACGTGGTGCTGGGGTTTGAACTTGCGTACTTGCGCATGCCAGGCAAACGCCATAACCACCGAGTCACAGCTCAAGATATATTCCTGTTTTGCTCTCTTGGACGTTTCCTTCCCATTCCACCATTGAAGTACAGCTTTCTCCCTTCTTTTTCTTTTCAAAGTGTCTATTCCTTTGTGTTTTCCGTTGCAGTTTGAAAGAGCAAGAAGCAGTTAATGAAGGTGTTGCAAAGGATCCCCAATCACATTGCTGTCAAGGGACTTCCCTAGGGAACACTTGTTCATTTAATGCCAGCATGGGATGGCTTTAGCCTTAGAGTTTCAGAAGTCTGATTTTGCCAGCATCTCCAAAGGAGACCTGCCACTTAGGGACAGACTCACACATTCTACATCTCATAGATGCAAACTGCCCAATTTTTAAATTTACACTGAAAAATTTCATTCTCCCAGTGTGATGACTAGTGCTGTCTTTTTCCCTAAAGGTATAAAGATAAATAAGAATTTGCTTAGGGCATATGAAATCAAGATTAAAAACTTAAACTATAGAGCCAAGGCTCTTCCAGAAAAGTGGTACCAACTTGTGATTTTTCATGGTTATTAATCAGTGTCCATATTAATTTACTCTTTCCAACACTGGTTACCACTGAAATATTTTTAGTTATTTTTCAGACAAACATTCATTCTCATTGTTTCATTTAACATCAAATGATACTTGCAGTGCTTTTATCATCCTTTGTGTATATTAACAGTGCCACATCAATCAACCTCATATACAGCTCTAATGAACAGGTTTAGTCTTTGTGAGGATCCACAGTAAGACAACTGAATACAAATGACCTTCACAGCATTATCTGAGGGAGAGTTCACTGGATATCCATGAACTTGAATTTGAAATGTTTTGCCAGGGGAATACATGGAAATGCTTCTGATTAACTCTAAATCACAAGGTTATAATCCTTCCTCAACCGCATGCACATCCTATGTTTAAAATATGAGCGCACAAATCTTCCTTTGTGTTAACTTTTACTTATCCACAAGAGCTTCAGTTACAGCATGTGAGTCACTCCTATTAGCAATAGTCTAAAAAGGACAAATTTGGGTTAGGGAATAGGAAAGCAAAACAGAGACTTTTTTAATGGTAAAGACAGACGAGAGACAAAAAGTTGACCTGAGATTCAGAGCTTCACTTCCCATTTGTTAAGAAGTGAGAATTGAGTTGTACAATCTGTAAGAAGATATCAATGGTGGGTTATTAGGGCCATCACTAGGACCAGAGGCCAGGGAGATAGGAGGGAAAAATTCTATCATTTGCTGGCAAGTGGATGGAAATAGAGAATATCATGCTAAGTGTAATTAGCCAAACTCAGAAGTTATGTTTTCTGTCATTTGTGGAATCCACAGTTAAATAAAGGAAAGGGGGAGGGAAGGTTAAGACTACATAAAAAACCATTCAAATCAATAGATGATCTAAAGGAAGTCTAATAGAGTAAAGGAAAGAAAGAGAAGAGGAACAACAAGAGTGGGAAAAGGGAATGGGGTGGGGAGAGGTAAAAAGAAAAAGTATATTCTGTGCCCATCAGCAGAAAAAAGGGACCATGGGACAGGAGGGGGAGCCAGAGGGCTTGGGTGGGATAATGGTCAAATTATATTGTTATACTGTCTGGCATGTATGAATATATAACAATGAATCCTAGCATTATGTATGACTTCATTTAATGCACCAATAAAATGTGGAAAAAACATATCAGTCATCCAATCAAAAAGAAATTAAACATTTGGATTGAAATTAAATATGGAAAAATAATAGCTACCGTAAAGCAAAAGGGAGTTCCAAGAATCTCTGAAATACCCTGAAGGATACTAGTTTTTCCCATCACATATACATTAATTATATATGGTACCAATTAACTTAAAAATATATTAAAAGCAATTGATATTCTTTTAATTGAATTGGATGCATTTTGCTTTGAGGAGTATGTACATTTTTAAAGGAAAGTCATAAGTTTTTCTGTGACCTTGGTCCCGCAACCTGTTTTTCTTGTAGTCTTAAGATTCTTACCCATGCAGTTTCTTCTATAAGAAATTTTAGGGAAGGATTTTTATTCAGTGAGCAATGTTGAGAGTACCCTGGCTTCCTTCCTCTTGATATGGTTTCTGATGCTTTTAAGAATCCAGTCAACACAACACAGAGATGCTCTGTCATTTTTCTCTTTGAAGCCTTTGGAAACTAATGGATGACAGTTGCTTGCAGAAGAGACCTCTTGGTTAGACTTGCTGGACTTCATCTTCCCTTCTAATCCTTTAGACTTGCTCTATTGCCTCTGTTCACTGCTGCATTTTGGCCTTATGTCCATTTCCTGATACCCCTTCTCCACCCACCCATGTGCATGCACTACTTGTCTACTGGTATTTCACAACCATTTCAACAAAGCATACTCTGGCACGTTGGACTTTCACTCTCCCATCCTCCTGACTTCTCCGTCCCAACCCTCAGCCATACTGCCCCACCTAGATTCTCAGATTTCAAACCACCAAGCATTCATGGAGAAAGTCCTGCAGTCCAGAAGCATGTTAAATATGGAAAAGGGATTAACCCCATGAGCTTGGGCATCAAACTTATATGGCTTCAATTCAAAAGTGAGTATTTACTACTTGTGTAAGCTTGGGCAAGTCACTTAAAATGTCAGAGTTTCAGTTCCCTGCTCTCTCAACTAGATGCTAGCACCTACTTAAGATGCTAAGCAACCTCCTTTCAAGCATATAGTTAGTGATCAATAAATATTACTTATTATTATTGCCATACAATGTGCCAGGTTCTCTACCAGCAACTGTTTTATCTTATTTGATTTTCATAGTTCTTGGAAGGTGTCACTGGATCACAACTGTAGGACTCTGAAGTCCATTTTGTTTCTCCCCTACCACCCTATGCCCTCAGTGCGCATTCTTTTATAAAGACAGAGGGACAGTGAGAGAATCAACTTTTTATTTAGTTTTTCATCTGATTTTTTTGTTGTTGCAACATTTAGTTGTATATGTGGTGCTGGGGTTCGAACCTGGATCCTCATGCATGCAGGGCTGTATGTAACCACCAGCCACCGCTCCAGCCACCCTACCCCTCAGTGCACATTTTAAAAGGAATAGGAAGTTCTTTCTCAAACAATCATTCACTGAGTTAAATCCCAGGGACTATTCTATCTTGTTAAATCCTCACAACACCCCTCTACTAATACAAATTGTTAATTGCACATGTGCCAAGGAGAACTTCCTCTTCAACCTGGGTAAAGTCCTAGGGGCTGTTGGTACACAACAGTTCTGGCACCCAAGTGGTGCACTTCCTATCTCTGTTTTTCTCTTGGCTTCATTGCAAGCTTATTTTGCATTTTCCCCACCCTCCTCAAGTTGGACCACTTTGAGTTATTGCCACATAGGTACCAGAGTTTCAGTGGTAAGACTGCAATAAGAAAGAAATGAAAAAGTTAACAGTGATGCACAATCGAAGGATTATTAGTGTTTTCTGATTAGTTTGTATCTTGTTTTATTGTGGGATTCAAATTAACTCATAAATACTGGATGGTATATGATAAATGTCCTTTCTAAATAAAGAATAAAGATTCTTCATAAATGCCAAATAGATTAGATTTACGAATCTGCTTGGGAACATCCCACATTGGAGCTTTATTCGGTGCAATGACTAACAGCAAATCCTCAGTCTGGCTGAGAGGCTGCTTCCTGAGTTTAGATCATTCTCACATAATTCAGATGGGGTCTCAGTGAAACACTAAGGTGGGCTATGGAAAGAACAGGTAGACAAAAGTCTGTTTCCACAAGGCACGGAGGACTTGTGGGAAAGCAC
The DNA here is from genome assembly GCA_004027875.1 of Aplodontia rufa. Lineage (NCBI taxonomy): Eukaryota > Metazoa > Chordata > Mammalia > Rodentia > Aplodontiidae > Aplodontia > Aplodontia rufa. The sequence continues at coordinate 31,496 of PVKS010016361.1, read as the reverse complement.
TCATCCAGAGGGAAGGAGGATCCAGGCACCATCAGTGGTGCCAGTTGCAAAGTTTTGCTGTTGGAGTGGACTGCTGGGTCTAAGCATGATACTTGGCTGCCCTTCCATTGGCTTCATATCAAGCTCAGCCCCAACTACAGCAGTTTGAATTTTTATCAACAAATACCAAAAGGTTTTCTTCTGCTTAAACAATAAAACAAAACAAACATCAAATGTGTAGCCACTTTAGGGTAATGTGGTATCATAAAGAGGTGGAGTTGTGCCCCTCCATGTCAACCCAGACCACCACCACAGCTCTGGATCCTGGGAATGATGGTGGTCAGTCCTCCTGTAAGTTCATGGAAGGGACAGCAGTGGATTGTGGCAAACTACAATGTTTCTTGAAGAAGTAGAGGCATGGTAGGCAGATGGTAGACTGTTCAACAGAACAGTGATATTCACTGGATTTGATTGTATATGTTCCAAGAAGATGGCCGTATGTGGCAGTTAACATGCAGTGGCCAGCTGGACTTGCCTGTGGGCACAGGACAGAGCCCCCTGATATTCCAAGGGATGGTTAGGGCTTTTGAGGAAGTTGTGTCAAGAGAAGAAAGAGCCTGGGAAATGGAGTTTATCTCTGTACCTGCAAAGACATCGATGAAAACTAAGACCTGACTGTCTTAGACCTTGGGGAAATATGTCCCATGATTGCACTAACTATAAAAGTGAGTGCCACAAAAATGGACCAAAAATCTCAATGTGAGACTTGACACTATAAACGCCTTAGAAGAAAACAGAGGAAAAGGTCAAGACTGGATTTGAAAATAATTTCTTGGATAGAATGCCAGAAGCACAGGCAACAAAAGCAGAAATCGCTAAACTAGACTACATAAAAATTGGAAGCTGTACAAGGACAACTAACCGAGTGATGAAGAATCAGCCTATATAATGGGAGAAAATATTTTCAAATCACATATCTGAGAAGGGGCTAATAGCCTGAATATACAAAGAACTTCTACAACTTAACAATAAAAGACCTATATAGCCCAATCAAAAAATGAGCAAAAGAGTTGAAGAGATATTTTATTTCAATGAAGATACACAGGTCAACTAGCATTTGCAAAGATGCTCAGCTTCACTGACCATTAAGGAAATATAAATGGCAAAAGGTAGAAGTGGGGTATAAAGTTAGAGTCCTAAAAAATAAGTTCTAGAGATCTGTACAAAATGGTGCCTATGGTTAACAATATGGTGTTGTGCAGTTAAAATTTTAAGAGATATATCTTCTTTTTTTGAGGGGAGGCACTATAGGGCTTTAAACACAGTACCTCATGTATATCAGATGAGTGCTCTACCACTATGTTTTATCCCCAGTCTGAAGAGATATATCATAAGTGAAGTATTATTACCAAAATAAATATATAAAGACAAAAACAAAAAAGTGAAGGAAACTTTGGAGGTGATGAATGTATTGATTATCTTGATTGTGGTATCACTGGTACATGTGTATGTCTAAGCTCATCAAATGGTATAAATTAAATATAAGCAGTTATTTGCAAATCAATTAAATCTCAATGAAGTTGTAAAATACATTCACTTCTATCATCTCAGTCCCATCAAGATGACTACTATTGGGGCTGGAGCGGCGGCTCAGCAGTTACGGCGCTTGCTGGCATGCGCAAGTACGCGGGTTCAAACACCAGCCCCACGTACACAACTAAGTGTCAGATCAATGAAAGCCACATGAAAAAAACTAACTAAAAATTGATTCTCTCTGTCTCTCTCTCACTCTCCTACTGTTCCTCTCTCTTTAAACAACAATAACAATAACAACAACAATAACAAAAAGATGCTTACTATTAAAAAAAATCCCAGAAAGTAACAAGAGTTGGCAAGGGTGTGAAGAAATTGGAACCTTTGTGCATTGGTGGTGGCAATGTTAAATGGTGCAGCTGCTACAGAAAACAGTCTGGCAGGCCCTCAAAAAATTAAAATAGAATTGCCAGTTGACCCAGAAATTTTACTTGTGGATACATATCAAAAAGAGTTGAAAGGAAGGTCTCAAAAAGTTTTTACATCGAGGTTGACAGCAGCCTTAGTCACAATAGTCAAAAAGTGTAAGCAACAGAAATCTCCACTGGCAAATGAACAGATAGCTGAAACACAGTATCTTCATCCAGTGGAGTGTTATTGAGCTCTGGAGAGGAGAGGATGAAAATTCTGGCACAAGTTACAACATGAATGAACTTGAGGATGTTGTGCTAAGCTAAATAAGTCAGCTAGAAAAGGACAAATTCTGAACAACTCCACTAATGTGAGGTTTCCAGAGGTTTCTGCTAAACATCCTACAATATACAGAACAGCCCTACCCCCACGCCGTGTCCACAGCCAAGAATTATCCCGTCCAAAAAGTTCATAGTGCCAAGATGGAGAAATCCTGTTTTGCAGAAAGCCCATTCTTCCTGCTGGGAAGAAGCATTTCCATGCAGTGATGGGCAGCTAACTGCATTTTCACCATGACTAACTGGTGGCTTCTGCCCCTTCTCCTATGAACTTTCAACCCAGGTTTTCATGTACCCCTGGAAATATGTCTGCAAAGCGTCACCTGTCTTGTTTTCATCCTTAATGAATAAGCCCCAACTCAATCACCATCCTTTGCTGATTTTTAAAGAGCTGAAACTTGAGAAGAATAAAAGGAAACACTGTCATCTTTGCAGTCATTCAGTGCTTCTGCCCTGGGTGCATGTGACATTTTTAGCCACACATCCACATTGCTTAGTCACACATTCGATTTCATTGTACGCAGGTGGCTTACCTCCATGAAATGCTCACAGTCAGCCTGTCTGAGTTAGAGGAAACCATGACTGGACTCCACGCCCCTGTCCAGAAGGCAGCTGGGTTGAATTATTTTAATATTTGATTCCTAATTAGAAGTATTTGTGCAACAACAACAGCAACACAATGTTGGGTAATAGGCAAATTCTCCTCAGGTGACTAAATGAGGCAGGCAAGCACATTCCTACTCTTTGGGGAGTGTGTGTTCAGGTGAAGCTAGGGAGCATGTTTGCAATGAAACAAACTATTTTCCAAATAAATTACAGCTCAGGAATCAGGACTCAGAAATGACATGCCTCTTTCCATTTTCCTGTCTCAAGGTAATTACAAGTGTAGTAATTTATGTTAATTTAAAAATTGCATCTCTTTAGATTAATAGAGTTCATAGGGTAAATTTCAGCAACCTCTCATTTTTATGGATAAAGGATGGAGGTCCAGAGAGAAGAAATGATTTGCCTGAGATCACAGAGCCAGCTAGTGGTGGAGAATTTTCTACCCTAAACTGCACCATGCCATGGGGTTCTGATGTATGGGTTCCTGTCCTGTTCTACTCACTGAAAGGCCCTCTGTAAGTCAAGATCAAATGATAGAGAATAGAGTATATGCTACATTTAAGTGGAAGCCTGTGTGTGTAATTTAATACTGGTTAGTATTTCCCTAACTATAGATTCAATGAAGTCAGAAGCAATGATTTCTCCATTGAACCTTTACTTCCTGCTGGGCACATGAGAAATTTTGTCATGATATGTTATTGTGAAAATCTTAAACATACACATAGACCCCCTTATCCACAGGTATCATGTTCCAAAACTCCCAGTGAATGCCTGAAAATGGATAGGACACATATACGAAGAGTTTAATTTTTAAATTAGGCTAAAAGAGAGATCAATAATTAATAATAAAAGAAAAATTTTTTTCTTTTATTTTTTTCTTTAAAGAAAGAGGGGACAGTGAGAGAGAGACACAGAGAATCAATTTTTATTTAGTTTTTCACATGGCTTTCATTGCTCTGAGACTTCGTTGTGTACATGGTGCTGGGGTTTGAACTCGCATACTTGTGAATGCCAGGCAAGTGCCATAACCACTGAGCCACTGCTGCAGCCCTGTTCTTCTTTATATTTCATAGATAGAAGATTCATTCTTACTCTAGATCTTAGCAATCTCAGCACATTATCTTTACTTAGTCTGCTGAGAAATTTCACATTAAGGAGGCACATTATGGCTTCCATTTGGTATATTTAAATTGCCAGCATCATGACTCTAATGCTTTCACACCATTATTCAGTTAAATAAGAATAACTTGTACACAAGTAATGTGCTCTGATAATCAAGATGACTATAGTGTTAGTCAGCTTTCATCACTATAACAAAATACCCAACAAAAACAACTTAAAGGAAAAAAGTTTACTTGGGCTCACAGTTCCAGAGGTTCAATCTATAGGCCAATTCCAATGTTCTGGGTCTGAGGCAAGGTGGAGAATCATAGCAGAAGGGTATGGGAGAGTAAAGTCACTTAGCTCATGGCAGCCTGGAAGCAGAGTGAGAAAGAAGAAGGGATCACGTGAAGACAAACCCTTCCACGACTCAACTCCTCCAGCCAACCCCCACTTTCCTACAATTACCACCCAGTCAGTCCATCCAAACTAGGATGGACTGGTAAGGTTACAGCTCTCGTAATACAATAATTTCCCCTCTGAATATTCTTGTATTAACATAGGAGATCTGGGGGGACATCTCATATCCAAACAATAACAACTACTAAGTAATTAATGGAACTAGATAGTGTACACAGCATGGATGCACTTCATATCCCAAGTGGGGCTGAATGGGAAAGGGCAAGATTTCATCAATGCTACTCAGAACAGCATGCAACTTAAAAACATGCAAATTGTTTACTTCTGGAATCTTCCATATAATATTTTCAGACTCTTATTGACCAACCATGAGTAACTGAAATCATGAAAAGGGAAACCAAGGCTGGGAATGGGGAATATCATTTTCATTACCTCCTATTCTCTCTGCTGGAAATGAAAGGATATTCATCCTAGGACTATGGTGATGGCCAAGCACACAAAACTCTTGGGTGGACAGATAAGATTTGTTACTCGGATATACCCACAACCAGAGGATGGGAGATATCACATGAGGACCACATGAGGATTTTACTAGGAAACAAAATAAACAATCAGGGACTGCGGGAGGCATATTTTGTAGTGTTAAGAGGGAGAGGAACCTCCCAGTTTCCACAGGAGGATGTGCATGATTTGGTTGAATAATTCCATGGGATGGGAGAGATATACAAGAACCTTATCCCCCAGATAAGGAGAATTGTTTGCCTAGGTAATCTTGTCCAGTGGGATAGAGTGGGGAAGGAAACTTGCAATAAAGACTTTTGAGGACCTACTAGTTTCCCCATGTATTAAGGTAGCACATAATATTTAGCATAATTTTTATTAGGGTGATAGTATCAACAAAGGATGCAACAAAGTTGAAAGAATTTTACCGTGAATATCTGTACCTTTATCACCTAAAATCCAGCATTAAAATATATTACACTTGCTGTTTCACATATTCATACATATATCCATCCTCTGATCCAATTTTTTATTTTGAGTTAAAATGAAAACTACAGTATTCTCCTCCCTAAATATGTCAGCATGAAAATTACCATTGGTTGTAGTTTGCTTCCCAAAGGCTCATGTGTTAGAAGCTTGGTCCCCAATGTCACAGTATTGAGAGGTGATGAGGCCTTTAAGAGGTAGAGTCTAGTGGGAGGTAATTAGGGCACCACCCTAGAAGGACATTAACACCTACCTCACCAAAGGTAAGTAAGGTCTCATCAGACTGAATTGGTTGCCGCAAGAGCAAGTGGTTATAAAACTTGGCACCTCTCTTTAATATCTCTCTTGCACACACTTCTGCCCTATAATGCCATTTACTAAAAGTTCCTTCCCAGAAGCTAAGCAGATGTCCCCACTGTACATTTGGACCTCTAGAACTGTGAGCTAAATATATATCTTGTCTTTATCAGTTTTCCAATCTCAGGCATTTTGTTCTAGTAACACAAAAGGACTAATACAAAAATCATTATGTAAAATGTGATGTTTGCATTTTTCTTTTAATGAAAATATACATACATAGAATGAAACGCACAAATTTGACGTGTAAATTCTGAGTTTTGACAGATGCATTCAAACCCTCATCAAGACAGAACATCACCATCATCACACAAAGTTCCTTCATGACCCCCTCAGTTCATCCCTGCCCTCCTTGTCTATTTGAGGCAACCACTGATCAGATTCTGTCTAGTAAAATGTATTTTTGCCTATTCTAGAATTCTCTATAAATCAGTGTATCCCTTTTTTTATTTTAAGTTGACAATATACATTGGGTACAAAGTGATGTTTTATTCTCTTATTAACCATACTCACTGCACTGTGCACCAATTCAAAAGGACAAAATAAAAAAAAAGAAAGAAAACAAAACAAAACAAAACCCCACATTCCTGTTTTAGACTAAGATTTTGTATACTTTGAACATCACCCACCCCCGCCACATCCTCCATCCTCCGGGACCATCATTCTACACTCTGTTTTCACAAGTTTTAGTCCACATATAAATGAGAACATGTGACCTTTCTCTTTCTGCCCCTAGCTCTTTTCATTCAGTAAGTTTTGCATCTTATCACAAATAACGTAATTTCCATTTTTAAAGATGAATAGTATTCCATTGTGTGCATATATCACATTTTATTTATTCATTCACCATTTGATGGAAATTAAGGTTGATTCTATAATTTGGCTATTGCGAGTAGTGCCGCAATGAACATGGGGGTACAGATATAATTTTGATAAACTGATTACAAACCTTTTGGGTCAACTGCAGAAGTAAGATTACGGTACCATATAGTAATTCTATTTTTAGTTTTCAGAGGAACCTCCACACTGTTTTCCATAGTGTCTGTACTAACCAACATTCCCACCCATGGTATGCAAAGGTTGCCTTTTCCTCCCATCTCCTCAACACTTACCTCTCATTTTTTTGTTGTTGTTGTTGTTGTTTGAATAAAAATCATTTTGACGAGTGTGAGGTGAAATTTTCCTAGTGCTTAGTGATGATGAGCATTTTTTTCTTATATCTCCTGGCCATTTGTGTGTCTTCTTTTGTGTAAGATGCTTGCACTCAGCATGTGTTCGAGGATCATCTATGTTTTGCATATATCAGCTTTGAGCGCCCTTTTATTGGTGCATGGTAGTCCTTGCTTATATTTTCATCTACTCGTGACCATGAGGAATGCTATGTGAATTTGGATAGGAGTCTGTCTATGAACATATTTTCATTTGTCTTAAGCGTGGATCATAGGATAGGTGTATATTTTGATTCACAACAAACTGCAGGCCTTTTATCAAAGTTGTAACTATTTTATGCTTCTATCAACAATGTAGCTCATATTTCTCACCAGTGTTCATATTGTTAGCCTTTACGAATTTTTTTTTCAATTAGCTTTGAAAGTTTAATATGTGCATATGATAGAAGGCAAGATAACAAGAACTATAAACAGTTTTGATAGAACACTGCCCCCCAGTTGTCAAGCTGTCACCATTTTTCAGGTCAGGGCCAGGATGGCATTAATCCTTTTTTTTTTTTTTTTTTTTGCATTTAAGAACTGTGACAACCCTGGTCCCTGCTAAAGGTGCTTGAGAAATTAGCAAGCAGAATCTGGAGTGTTAGAAGCCCTGCCATCCAGAGGCCACATGCATGCTTCCTGGCATTTTGTGATGGGCACTTTCTGCAACAGCCAATGACCTGTTGGTGCCTTGTGGCATGCTCACTGAACAGTGGTCTACAGACTGGGAGCTGTGAACACTTCGGAGATCTGGAGAAAGTGGTCCACAAGCAAAGTTTTCAGTTCCCTTCCACGGGACTGAGTCAAACAAGAGTTGGCTCACACCATCAATTTGCAGCCAGTTGCAAACAGAACAGGTGAAAATGGAAATGTCCTCTTTTCCCTTCTCTTTTGGGACCAAGCAGCTGGAAGTGTGGGATAGAAAATACTGTCATGCTGGTGAGAGGAAAGTCTCTGTAGCTTCCCTTTCCAATAAAAGGAAGCATAGACGGCTGTGGGACCTGTGGAAGAGATGAAGCAGGATGAGAAAGAAAGTGGACTCTGGACTTAAATAATAAAGCTGCTTCTCAAGAATTAGGATGACCCAGGCGAGAGCAAGGATCCACTGCTAAACTGATAACATTCCTGGAGGATGTGGCCAAGAAGGAAGGGCATTCCAGGTGCACGCGACCAAGCGTGTTCAGTGTTTCCTGATGCTAGGACTGAGATGGGTGAGGACAGCAAGGAATCGTCTATGATAAAGGCCCTCAAAGAACGTGTAGGAAAGTTGGATGGCAAAGATAACTAAGGAAAGTAGGCGTAAATAGCATGAGAAATATGCTCTTCGCCTTCATGGAAGGGCAAAATCACTCCACTGTGACAGGGTAGTCCAATTCTAAAGAGAGGAAATAAGAGATCAGAGAACACGATCCCAGAATAGATGGTGGTCCTGTTTCGTTACTAATTCAAGAAGCAGTAGGAGATGAAAAGCCTGGAGGTAGAATACTTTGGAGGTCTGAAAACAAATGAAAGAACTTCTGTGAATTCAATGGTGAACCCAGGAAAAATCAGGGCAGGGGGGTCCTGAAAACTGGATTGGAAAGAGGAGTCAAATAGTCCTGATTAGCAGACAGTGAGAATTTTAAAACCAGTTGGGAGACCGGTTAGAAACTGACTGCAGAATGTCAGGTGATAAGGGTTCAGGGCCCAAATTGAGAGGCTAGGAAAAAAAAGGGGTGGGAGATGATGGCAGACATATTAAGGGTAAAAATACCCAAAGCACATTCATCACCATAGGGCAGGAATCCTACTCAGTCAACCCCCAAAACAAATGTCTGGAACTCTGCTGTGTCTCAGTGGCCACCCAGAGTGAGTGAGAAAATGGCACAGCCAACCTCCATCCCAGCTGCCTCCTTGCTCCAGACTCAAAATAGGTGCTGATGGACAGCGGACACACCTGCTGCTACCCTCCCGGTGTGTGCCTCGGTGAGAGGAAGGGAAGGTGGCTGGGTGGCCAGGAACAACGCTGCGAGCCACCACTCTCCTCTCTTCTCAGGCAGTGTCAGATATCTCGTGCTTCTTCCTTCCCTTCCCCTGGAAGGAAGTCATACAACCTCTCCTTCCCCGCAAGGATTTCCCTGGTACTCCAGCTGAAAACCCAACTGCCCCGTCTGGCCTGCAGGGCTCAGAGGGCTCTGATCTTGATTTCTGCCTCCCACTTCTTCAAGTGTTGTCTTACTCTTGCTCCCCCATACCCATGTCATCCTAATTCCTTGGGAAATGTGCTAGTTCTCCCGCACAGCATTCCCTCGCTGGAGCTTGGAATACTACTCCCTCTACTCCAGCCCATTTCATTCATTCCTTAGGCTTGGGATATCTGCCCTGTCCCCAGTTTCCATGATTGTCCCCTATTTTCTCATAAAGCACTCCCTGCCCAGCATTTATCACTATTCATATGTATTTATTTGACTTTAATCATTTAAAATCCCTCCTCCTTATGAGAACGTGAGCCCCATAAAGACAGGGGTCACATCTGCCTTGTTTAGTGCTGGTCTCTGGGTCCGGCAGAGGCTGTGGCAGGTGGTCAGTGCTATAAACACGTCAGTGGAATGCATGGGTGAGCAGCTGCCAAGCTCGGCCACACATGGATGCTGCTGTGCCTCCCTCTTCAGTCCATCACATGTCAGGCACTGGGACCAATCTGCATTTCGGACTCTTTTCTCAAAAGGGACCTGGCCTTCCCAGAAATAGAAGACAGTGGCCACCTTGCTGGAAGTGGCTAGGTTTTCTCACAAAGCGCTAGTTCACCGTTCTCCATTGTGGTTTTACCTGTGAATGTGTAAAACATTTTCCTGACCCTGATAAGTAGGAGAGGCTTCCCAGAAGCACTGGTGGCTATAAAGCAGAGATAAGCAAGTGGGGTTTTATTTTTGCAATAGTTTCACAGGAACTGTGTGTATTCCACAGTCGTAACTAGCACAAACTTGGGAAGATAAGAATACTCTGTTTTCAGAGGAGTCTTTCATATTACAATAGCATTTATAAAGTGACAGCCTGAGACACGGCACCATGCTTTTACACCTAAACATGTGCCCTTCAAGGGCCCAGCAGTGAAGGACATGCAAAACCAGCAAGCCAACAACTAAAGAGCGGACATGTGGACACGTCTGCTTGATTGATGGGATTGTGATGTAAGATGATTTCTACTTCGGATGTGTGACTGAGCTGACGTGTTTTGTGTGTTTGCTTGTGTCACCAATACCTGTAAATGAAATCTGCTTAGAGGGAGCAAGTCCGCCCTTGCTAGGTGAAATACTGGATACCCAGGTTTGTTAGAGCAGTGGTCTGCCACCTTGCTGCACATCAGAATCACCTGAGGGACTTTTGAAAGCCCTGTTGCTTGGCCCACACCCTAGAACAATTCCTCAGGATCTTCAGACTGAGACCCAGACAATATTACTTTTTAACGCCCCCCTCCACCCCAAGTGACTACAGCTTGAAAATTCTGGTGTGAAGTTTTTTGACTCAGAGGAGGTAGTTCATGACTCTCAATATGAATCAAGGCTTGCTTGCCAGGACAGAGTTGATTAACTAAAACGAGAGGAGGGGAAGCTGACAATGGCAGTAACAGGGTAGTAGCTCAGAGCATCAATTCTGACACCAGACCACTTAGAACCAAATCCAGCTGAGACCTTTGGTGACTGACTTAAGACCTCTGCTGCATTTCTGCCTTTCCTCAAAGCAGAAGCACAGTCCCCTCCCCGCAAGTAGTTTCTGTATCTTCCCACGTGGTGAATGGAGCAAGGCCGGGAGCTGGTAAGAGCCCTTCTCAGAAACGTAATGAGCCCTAATGGACCCACATCCCTAGAGAATAAAAACAGCACAGGGATGTGAAGTTCAGATACTCTCCTGGGAACTACCTGTGAAATTAGAGACATAGGGTCTTAATGTTTGAATCAAAGCTATGATTGGATCATAATTCATTTCCTTCATTGAATGCCTGACCTGCTTGGGTGCCCAGAGACAAGAAGGATATGTGAAAGTATGAAATAAATTTTCGTTTTTAAGTGCATCCATTTTTTTGGCATTAAATCTATACATAGGAGCTTGGCACATAGAAGACTCCCTTCCCTGTCACTGAGAATTGTTCTTTATGCCATATATAATGGCGAGTGCTGATTCTATGACTCATGTTATCATAAATCCCACTTTGTAGTCACTGACATTCAAGTAAGTTGATAACCTACACAAATGGAGTAGCTCTTAAGGGTATATGGGGAAATCCAACCTATAGACATGATCCAGAAATGGATGGGCGAGGTGCCCCTTTACATCCCTGTTCTCAGGAGGCTACTGGAATCTTGGCTGTTGCGGCAAGGTAGACTGTGTCGACTGTCATTTCCAGGGCTGCCTCTTTTACTGGATAAGCTTTATACTAGTGATTGTGAAATGTCTCCAGTGCGAAGAGAGGAAGCAAGGGGCATATGACATCGTCATTGAGTATTCAGGTATGCAGGAAGACTAGAGATAGCTGGGAACTGAGGGCCAGGGCACAAATTTCTGGAAGCAACACTTTATTAGTGGCTATGGCCCAGAGGGATAATTTCCAAAGTCTGATCCCCAAACACAGCAAGGCTTTTACTTTTATACATCAACAAATTTTAGGTACATCAAGGCAAGGATTCTTGTTCAATTTTATTTGAGGATACATTTCACATTCCTTATAAGGGTACAAACTTATCAGCCTAGGGACTCGTAGCTCATACAGCTTAGCGACTTTTACCACACTAAGCTTAAAGGGAGACTTTCCTGCCCCAGCTATTTTGGTTCTCTTGCTACAGGTGCCTGTCAACCACTGCAAGCCGCTGTAGTTAAATGTCAGGAAGCAGAGCTGCTATGCGTCATCATTCAAAATCACAGTCTATTAGCTGTTGAGCTGCTAAAACTTCCCGTTCTGTTCTTTCACATTTCAAAGCTTGCTAAAGTTCTCACTTTGTTGTACCACTGTGCTTTTAAGGTAGATGCATCCTTAGCTCCAGTACAACAACTGGTCCAGGCCCAGCCAATCAGAAAATCGTATTTCCCTGGTTACAATGGTGGGTTGAGGGATGGGCATTTGACCTAGTCAAAGAGAATGATTTGCAATGAGATGTTCCCTGAGATCGCACAGAAAGAGACATGAGTTTTTGTTTTCTCATGCTGGAAATTAACCTGGGGGAATACAGGTATAGGTGCAACTGTGGGAGGCTGCCACCCTGAACTTGAGAATAGAGTCCACAGGGAGAACAGATTCAAGGTGTAAATTCGGTGGGCTCCAAGACGTAAATTGGTTCAGCCCCAACTGAACTCCTATATACCTGAACTCCTATACTGATATCTGCCTGAGCTCTACCCACAAGCTAATTAAAAGTCAACATGTTCCTATGTATTATCTATGCATGTAGGTAGATGAAAATACATGTTGCCAAATTAAGTTGATTTTGTGACATTTACAAACAGAGATTCTTGTTCAATTTATTAGCTTCATTTTGTGGATGAAGAAATTGGGGCTCAAAAAGAATGAACAATTAAACTAATTTCCCACTGTTTTGAAATTACACTGACAGGATTCAAAGACAGCTTTGTCCAACTAAAGTCCATAGTCAATCTGCTTCCATAATCTCCATTCCTAAAGAGAAAAAATAATTCTGTTTCCCTATAGATCACTGATGAATCCAAGATATCAGCCACTGACTGTGTTAGTACTAGCTTTCCCTCAGAAGGGTGGCCTGCATGTATCCTGGAAGTCACCAACCTGAAATCTAGGTATGCTGCTACCTACCTCTAAAATTGCTATCATTGATAATTTGGACAGATTCGAACTTGGTCTGTAAAGAAATATTTAACAAAATCACGATATTTGGTAATTCATGATGAAAGTAAAGTTATTAAGCAGATCACCACAAGCACCATTTCCTTTCCTAGAAAATGAGGGATTGGTTGGCTACAATTAGGGTAAAGAAGAATAAGATCTTCTGGAAAATGTGATATATATATATATATATATATATATATATATATATATACTATAGAAGAATCATATATATATATGAAATATAGATGAGTCAAGAGACTGGGTTGTGGGTGATGTGGGGATGATTCTGGATTAGGATAGGGACATATCATACTGTTACTACATATGCATTTATGATTGTACAACAACACAGTTCCTCAATAAAATTTAAAAACAAAAAGGAAGAATAAGTTCATGTGGCCACTCATTGGCACCTGGCTCTGATCCAGTGTTGCTCAACACAAGGACTATCTACATCACAACCAGCAGAAGAGCCTCTTCAGACTGTATATTTATGTGCTTCACCACAAATCTTCTGAATCTGAATCCTTGGAATGGGGTCCAGGAATATGGACTTTTGACAAACTTCATTGTAGTTTGAAAATTCCCACAATTGGAATTGAGATAGCAGGGTCAGATAACCTGACCGGCAACACTACCTCTTGGGCAAAATGTCAATGCCCTTCAGCTTTGATTGGATTTTACTGGAACTAACATGAACAGTTAAAAGTGATACAATTATCTTCATTTTTAATCACTATCCTCAAAAGATCTAAATCTGTTATGATATCTAGCAATAGAAGATTATATAATCATGGCAGTTGGCATATGAGTTGGTCCAAACTGATTATTTGGGTAAAAATTTTAGAAAAATAATTTCATTGAAAGTTTTAATAAATTACAGGGTTAGATACCTAAAATTTTAGAGTAATTGAATGACACAAGCTCTGAAAATTTTTCTGAGTTGTTATTTCACAGGAAAAATCTAGCTCTTATTCATTATCTGTAGACATCAAATCTAATGTGAAGAAGGAGAAACAATAATAACTTTGTAAATGCTGTTTAAAGCATAGTATAACTTAGCTTAGAACAATCAACAAAATTTAAGGATATGTTGTGCCCAAAATGATAGGAAAGGAAGGGCTGTGTTTGTTTGTGAAAACAAGACTGTCCTTATTTTTTGGAACTCATCACTTGGAAGGTGAATGCTTCCAGCATGACGGAATGAGAGGCTTCAGTGATCAGTTCCTCAGTGAAACTTTTAAATCTCATTAAAATAGAACCATTTAAATGGAATAGAAATGGCCCTGCAAGCACACAGCAAATGAAATATTTATTCAAGAAAAACTATGACACTTTGTTTAAAAGAAAGCAAAACCAAAAAACAAAAACTACATTATTTGATTATTTGAACCCAGGACATTCCCTCCCTCTTCACCCCCTAGCTCAGGGAAGTACAAACTGCACTCCAGTCTACAACAGCCAAGAACAGAAAATTCCCTGTCTTCCTGGCTCCTAGTCAGAGGAATTTCTTCCAATGAGAAACAGATCTCCAGCATTTCTCAGTTGCTGAGACTAAGTCAGAGGAATTTCTTCCAATGAGAAACAGATCTCCAGCATTTCTCAGTTGCTGAGACTAGGTCCCAGCTGAATGCACTGGAGAGATGGAAGATCTCTTCTCCATCCAGGTCCAATTCAAAGAATGGAGTTTCCATCCTGGGCACAAGTTTCTGAGAAAACTGGTGTCCTCAACATCTTTGCCTGGCTGGTGAGGTACCAGGAGAGGTAAGCTGAGAGGACATCAGGTTACTGACCCTCCCCACTCCTACTGAGCACTCACCTCCTAGAACAGAAGTGTCACTTAGTGAAGCTTGTCATTGTCCCCATCCCAGCTATAGAACCCTGACTAACAGATTTTATCTGGGGGCCAGGTGTGTGTGTGTAGCAGACTATAAAATAGACAACTCATAATCATTTCCCAAAGAACTGACTTATTTGAACAGAAAATGAAAATGTTAAAGGTGCTCTCAAGAACAGTGACAGATCTAATGAGGATACATCCTCAACTGCGAGCTAGCTAGTTCATGGTAAAAACACTGTGAATGTCAACTCAGAGACGCCCTCAGGGGTCAGAACAAATACAAACCTTAGAAATTATTTTTCCCAAAGAGATACAATTTGATCAGATTAGTTTGTAGGGATATTTACACTCGGGGTATTGTTGAAAATAACAACAAATGATGAAGTTTACCCTTGGACAATCAGGGAGAGGGAGAAAGAGAACCTAATATCACTGTCATCCCAGGGTAACTCTAGCAATATCCCTAGCTGTGCCTCCCAGATGGTAAATCAAAGCTAGATGTAAAACAAAGAATACCAGTAACAGAAACTATGTAATTACAAAACAGCATCAGAGGCAATAGCATTGGGTAAGGGTGAAGCAGTCTTCACTAAAATAATCTAGCCAGTCATTACAATCATGTAATAGTAACAAACTCCGGAGTGTGGATACCAATACTCAGAACTGCTACAATAAACAGAAAAGAAAAAAGAGAAAAACAGGGAACCCAAATTGCCTATGAGAGACCATATGTCATATTAGGAGAAAATATCTCAAAATAGCTATTATAAATATGTTCACAGAAAAAAAAGAAAAACATGATTTTAAAAGGAAAGGAAGACAGGATGACAATGTTACATTAAATAGAGAATAAAGAAATAGCTATGATTAAGAAACATGTGGAAATTCTGGAGGTGAAAAGTATAATAACTGAACTAAAAATTTCACTAGAGAGCCACAACAGTAGAATTTAACTGTAGAAGCAAAGGTTATCAAGTTCGAAGAGAAACCAAAGAACAGAGTGCAAATGAATAAGAAAAATGTGAACAGAGCCTCAGAGAAATGTGGGACACCACCAAGTGCACCAACATTCGTGTAAAGAGACACCAGACGAGAGGAAAAAGAGAAAGGAGGGTAAAACTGAATTTGTTTTTGATTTTTGTGGTTATTTCGGTGGGGGGAGAAGGACAGTGAGAGAGAAAGAATCAATTTTATTTCGTTTTTCATGTGGGTTTCGTTGCTCAGACACTTCGTTGTGTACGTGAAGCTGGAGTTTGAGCCTGAGTCCTCACTCATGCCAGACAAGTGTTGCAACTGCTGAGCAACCACTCCAGCCTCAACTGTTGGTTTTCTAATTGCAGAAAAACTTCTCCAACTGAGTAAACTAAACATTAATGAATTTCAATGAACTGCAAGTAGGGTAAACACAAACTCACTAATAGCCACTTCACAATAAAAATTCTGAAGTCAAGGAAAGAAAATCTTGAAAAGAACAGGAGAGGAAAAAAACCTCATCACTTAAAAAGTAACCCCAATAAAATTAACAGCAGAAACACTGGAGGCCAGAGGCAGTGAGAGAGCAGTCAACATTCCCAGATAGGGAATACAATCACCAAGAATCCTGATTTCATTCATTCCTTTTAGTTATATACAATACCCGGATGCACCCTGACATAATCTTGCATCCATACCACTTCAGAAAAATGTGTGTGAAATTAAGACTTAACAAGACAAAGAAAAGTGAAGAGACTGTGTTGCTAACAGAACTGCCTTACAAGAAATGCTAAAGGAAGTTCTTCAGGTTGAAAAGATATAATCACAGATGGTAAATCAAAGCTAGATACAAAACAAAGAATACCAGTAACAGAAACTATGTAATTATAAAACAGCATAAATGCATACTTTTCTTGCTTCTGATAGCTGGTTTTAAATAGCAATGGTATAAAATAATATGTGTATAATATAATGTTGAGTCTGTAATATGTAATAGATGTGTAGCATATTTGCTAATAGCAGGACAAAGGAGGTGGGAGCAAAGCTATCTTGGGCTAAAGAAATTATTACAGGTGGTAAAGTAATAATTACAGCAAAGTATTGGTAAGTTTGTAACATTAATAGATATGTACAACAATAATCCTACAAAAAAGGGGAGAGAGAATAGAGCTATATATGGAATAACACACACACACACACACACACACACACACCCTTCCTTCACTAGATTTGAAACTAATATAAATTTGAAGCTAATTCTGATCATCAAGACATATGGCAAACACTAAAGCAATTTCTAAAAATACAACTCAAAAAATAAGATGAAAATAAGACTGGGGATGGAGCTTAGTGGTTGAGTACTTCACCTAGCACTGCTTAGGAAAGAAAACATATGTGTGTGTGTGCGTTGTGCGTATAGTTAAAAGAACTTAAGAAATTAACATGTAATTTTTATTTATAATGTAAGGGTAACAAGATCTTAAAAATTTCAGCTCATATAAAGAGTAACATGGATGTTTAGTGTTAATGGAGTTTGCTTTAGATAGGAGGAGGTAGAGATTTCTCTTCCCAAGGCTGAGTTTCTCCGAACAACCAAGTTCTGAAGCCTGCTGCCCTCTAAACAGTACCCTTTATCCTGTGCTGTGAAATAGTCTTATTTTTATGCAGTTAATTCGAATAATGAGACCAACAAACATTTTTATTTACATTGCATTTAAAGGCTAACTATGAAAAAGGAAGATGCTGTGTGTTTATCTTCATAATTGGTGTGATCATTTTAACCTGGCTAACCTGAGAGATTTTAGGTTTATTGGGTGATAATAACTTTTCTTCCTTTTAAAATAAGGTTACTCACTACCTTGGCGTTAGCAGAAAGTTCCTAACACTGAGGACACTAATGAGAACTAAGTGTCTACTTTAATACTGTTCCTGTCTACTATGCATTTGTATTTCTTGAAAGATTGAGAGCTGCATAATTGGCTGACTATATTTAGTTCACTGGAGTTGTTACTGAAATCAGTATCATACTATTTTTGAAAGTAATGATTGTTTCTACTTCAACTATTGAAGCAGATATATCACTTCTTTAAAAAATCTAATCATTTAGAGAAAAGATTAAAAGTAACATCTAGGAACTCACACAGAAAGTTAGAACAAAATACTGGGGAAAAAATAAGTACCATACAACTTTAAAACATTTGGCAAGTGAAACGCAGTCCTAAATAGAAAGACACTATGTTAGAATGATGTACATTAATTACCTTGGTATTATTTTATAATTTTAATATAATTCCAAAACTCCTAATAGGATTTTAGAGGATATTTTTAAATAATTTTAAAACTCATACATTTTTAAAAAATCAGTCAGTATAAGCAAAGGAAGTTTACAAAAGAATAGTGGGACCAGGCTTGTATTACCAGATAAAACAATGTATTAAAAAGTTAGAATTACTAGCATAGTATGGTCTCGAATAACAGGAAAGAGACATCATGAAATAGACTAGAATTAATGATTAGGAAAATGCAAACCAAAACCACAATGAGGTATCACCTCACCCTCCTCGTAGCAATGGCTGTCACCAAAATCCACTAAAGATGACAAGAGCTGATCAGGACTTGAAATGGAACATTTGCATACTGTTGGTGGAAATGTAATCAACACATGAAAAACCATAAGGAAGTTCCTCAAAAATTAAAAAATAACAGTATTATATGATCCAGCAATCCACTCCTGGAGATATATCCATAGGAAATAAAATCACTAAAACACCAGTCACAACAGCCAAGAATGACAAACAACCTCAGTGCCCCCAACACAATGAATAACAGATATGTGGTACAAATACCTCATGGAATACTCTAAAAAATGATGAAGGCTTATCATTTGTGGTAATATGGAGAGAGCTGGAGATAATTATGCTAAGTAAGCCAGGCACAGAAAGCTAAGTCTACGTAGTCTCACTCACTTGTGGAATCTAAAAATGTTCATTGTGTAGAAGGTGAGACTTGAGTGGTGGTTACCAGAGGCTGGAGTGGGAGGGAGGTTGGGTACTAAGGTCACTTTGGGTACTAAGTTGTAGAAAGAGAGGAGCAAGAAGTTCTGGTGTGCTATTGCACAGTAGGGTGACTACAGATAACACTAATGTACTACTCATTTCAAAAAAGTCAGTGAAAGGATTTTGTATGTTTCACCACAAAGAAGTGATATATGTTTGACCAGATATGTTTAAATGCTAAACTGATTTAAACATTACACAGTGTATACATGTATCAAAATATGAATGATACCCCATAATATATATGATTTTTCTATTCTAATGTATTAATTAAAAATAGGAAAGTCAGAACTGGGGGCATAGCTCAATGACAAAGTACTTGCTTAGAATGTGCAAGGCCCTGGGCTCAATCCTTAGCACAAAAAAGCAAGCTCCAAACAGGCACAGGTATGGTATTAAAAGAAAGACAGTACAAATTAATGGGGTGTATTAGTCAGCTTTTTTGCTGCTGTGAATAAACAACCTGACAAGAACAGTTTTAGGAGGAAAAGTTTATTTAAGAGCTCATGGTTTCAGAGGTCTTGGTTCTGGGAAGCCTGGCTCCATCGGGACTCGAGGTGAGGCTCAACATCATGATGGTAGGCATGGCTCCAGGGAACAGAGAGCTCAAGGCATCAGATCAGGAAGCAGAGCAGAGAGAGAAACTCCAGGACTGGAGCCGTGGCTCAGCCGTACGGCGCTTGCCCAGCATGCACTAGGATACAAGTTCAAACCCCAGCACCCACGTAAACAACGAGGTGTCAGAGTAATGAGGGTCACATGAAAAACTAAATAAAAATTGATTCTGTCTTTCTCTCTCTCTCTCTATCACTGTCCCTCTCTCTTTGGAAAAAAAAGAAATTCCATACTAGACACAAAAGGTATACCCCAAAGGTATTCCCCCAATGACCCACCTCCTCCAACCACACCCGCCAGCCTACAGTGCCCAGTTAATCCCATCATAGGGATTAACTCACTGATTGGGTCAGAGCTCTCACAACCCAATTCTTTCACCCCAGCCTTTGGGAGACACCTTATATTGAAGCCATAGCATGGGGGAAGGTTTGTCCTTTTTAGTACTGTTAGGATTTGGATTTGTCTAGTTTTTAAAAGCAAATGAAGACATGAGGGGGAAAGGGATTTATATGGAAGTACCAAAAAATTTTAAACTTCAACATGCTGGAAAGTTTGGAAGTAGGAAACATATGTAGAACAACAGAAGATTAATAAGTATAAAGATGTTTTTATAAATGAATACGAAGATAATACCTTGTAGAAAAATGGCAACAGACACAAAAACAGCAACGTAGTGACTAAGTTCTTAATTTTCCTTTTTCAGTTTGAGTTCTCTGTAATCAAGAAAATGAAATCCATTGTGTATCATTTTTGCTTATTGCCAGGTTGGACATTGTGTAAGTCAGCTTCCTGTAATTGCAATGAAATACCTGAGATAATTAATTTACAAAGACAAAAGATTTATACTGGGTCATGGTTTTAAAAATTTTAATGCAAGACCAGGTGAGCCTACTGCCATGGGCCTCTCACCAGGCAAGTGCATCATGGCGGAAGTGATGGTCAAGCAAAGTGCTCACCTCACAGTGAGGAAGCAAAGCAGAGGCAGGGGTCCCATAATCCCTTCCAAAGTACACCCCTCAAAACATAAGGACCTCCCAGTAGTCCACACCTCCCAAAAGTTCCACCACCTCCCAATAGCACCACTTTGGGAACCAAAGCTTTAATACACGGACCTTTAGGGGGACATTCAACATCCAAACTATAGATGATGGTTTTTCATTGCAAATTACAGACAGCTTGACTAACTGTAGCTTAGTAAACATCCACATTAATTACCATGCATGAGTCTTGTCTGGAGGTGGTCCTTGGCAGTTAATCTGTGACTCACCCTGCTCTCAAGGACCATACTTTCCATCTTCCCCTCTGTCATCCTCTGCACACTGGCTTTTGTCCTCCGTTCCTGTCCCCAGATGGTTACTCTACAAGTATAGTGCCTCATTCCAATCTTCCCTTCACACTTCAACAGATGGAAAAATGGAAAGTTAGGGGAACATGAATTTTCCCTTCTGCATCACTTTTAGACAAAAAGGGACCCATTTCCAAGACACCTTCAGGGAGACTTCTCTTCCGACCATCGGCCACAGTGTGTTGTGTGCCCATATCAAACCCTAGTCACTGGTAAGGGATGTGAAAATTATACAGCTGGCTTATACTAGCCAAGACCCATCTTCTGTACTTGAAGTAAGTCTGATATGGTACTGGGGAATATAAGCTGATACAAACTTCCCAGGCAAAACTTACTAAGATAGTGAGATCTTATCTTTAAAAAAAAAGGCTGGGGACATGGCTCAGTGGTTAATTGCTCCTGAATTCAATCCCTGGTACTTTGAAAAAAGACATATCAAGAGCCTTAAAAGTATATAGGCACATTATTCCATAATTTAATATCTTCCTGAGGAAAGGATTTTGTAGAAGGCTGTTTATCACTTAGTAGTTTATAGAAATAAAAATATCAAAAACATGCCACATGTTCAAAAATAAGAGGTTGGATGAATAACTAAGGACAGCATTTCAAGATAGATTACTATGAAACCATTGAAATTTTACATATTTTATATAAGTATATTTATCCATTTATTCATGTTCTGTTAAACAGAGATATGACACTTTAGTGTCTCACCTTTTTCAAATATATGTAAAAGTTAGAAAGGGTGTATACCACCATATTAGCAGTGACCTTTGTCACCGTTGGGGTGACTGGAGTGATTTTAACTTTTATTACTAAATTTTGTGGATACTTGCCAGCCTTTTCTATAATAAGATTCTTTTAGAATTGAAATAAATATAATAGGAAAAAGAAAAAAATGCCTAGTTTTTCAACGTCTTTCTTTCCTTTTTCAAAGAAGGAACTAATAACTATACTAGCCTAGGGTGTTTGTCTGAGTAAAGAAGAGATTGTTCCAGTCCTGAGCTTCCAGGCACCCACTGAGGGTGCAGAACTTAGCACAGCACCCTGTACCTGGACAAGAATCTGGCTCCTTCCTCTGACAAGCCTGAGGACCACATCATTTCCTCAGTGGATTGCCTCTCCCTTGTTCAGCTCCTAAAAAAAAAAAAATGGCTTTACATCTTTTTTAAGTGGAAGTTTAAGTAGGTACATGTTTATTCTGAGAATCAACAAACAGCAATGGAAAGCTTAAGGGAAAAAATCCATAGGGATTCTAGCAATTTTGTTTTCTCATTGAATAATACAACTCTCCGCCATTCTTACTCACTGTTTTCCAAGGAAAGTGCAGACCAGTATTGTAATACCAGTTCAGAACTGCAAAATCTCTGTATTTAGAAGATGTTATGGTTTGGATATGAGGTGTCCCCCCAAAGCTCCTTTGTTAACAATGCAGGACTATTCAGATGGAAATGATTAGATTATTAGAGCTGTAACCTAGTTGGTGGGTTAATTCATTTGATGGATTAATCATTTGAGAGAACTATTGTACTGCCGGTAGATGTAAGCAGGGGAGGCATGAGTGAAGGAGACAGGTCCCTGCAGGCATGTAGAGGATTGATCTTCTCTGCAGCCCCTGCTGCCTGCCACTCACTTGCTTCCCAGCTGCCATGAGCTAAGTGGTTTTGCTCTGCCATGCCCTTCTGCCTTGATGTCTTGCTTCACTTAGGTACAGAGTGGGCCGACAGTGGACTGAAAGTCGGATACCTTGAGCCAAAATAAACTCTTTCTAATACATTGTTCTTGTCAAGTGTTTTGGTCACAGTAACAAAAACCTAAGAAATACAGAAGAGCTTCAGAAACAACCATAATAAATAAGAGCTTCTAGGTACTGTTCTATTATTCTGTGCCACCTTCTAATTTCTTTGCATAGTCCCATGTAATCCACATGACTACTTTGGGAAGGTGATACTATTTTGATGTTCTTTTCACTGAGAGGGAGAGTAGCATCTTCTCATTTTTTAGGTAACGTTTTCAAGGATATAGGACTAAGGAAATAGCAGAGGCCAAAGTCAGACCTTAAGGATTATAGGTCGTGCTCCAAAGCACAAGCTGTCAAACTCATCACTGTAGGAGCAGGGGTACAGGGTCATGATACATGACTGAGAGGCAGAGCCAGAGAAGGTACAGCATCTGTTCCTTACACCCCTAGGAAAATGTGGGTAAGGTGAGAGTTAACCAGGAAAGTTGGAGCCATGGAAGTTGGGGAAAGTGCATGTGCCCATATCTATCCCTACATCTACCTGTCTAAGAACACTGGTTCTGCTTTACTTGGGTAAAAGGCATGAGCATTTCAGTTGGCCTTAGATCTCAGAAGGGGATGCATTCACATCTCTCAAATGCTGTGTGTTACAGTTTGGATCTGGTGTGTTCCCTGAAGTCCCATCATTAAAGACCAATCACCAGCCTGTGGCAGTATTGGGAGGTAGTGGAACCTTCAGGAGGTGGGGCTTAATGGAACCCAGTTAGGTCATTGGGGACATGGCTCGAAGTAGAGCCCAGCCCCTTCTCTCCCTTTGCTTCCTGGTTGTCATGCATTGAGCTGCTACTCTGCAATTCACTCTCCTCATGATGTTCTTCTTGGCCCAAAAGCAATGGAGCCAATGAGCCACGGACCAAAACCTGTGATCCAAAATAAATTTCCTCCTTTTAATTTGATTTTCGCAGGTATTTTGCCACAGAAAACTAATTCACTGTGGGACAGCCTTTCCATTTTAAGCGTCCAGATTTGCAAAGCTTAGCCTCTGTTTTAGTCAGCTTTTCCATTGCTATGGTAAAAGACCTGACAAAAACAAATTTAGGAGAAAATGTTTATTTGGGGGCTCATGATCTCAAAAAAGTCTTAATCCATAAATGGCTGACTACATTCTTCAGAGCTCAAGGTAAGGCTGAACATCATGGCGGAAGAGTGTGGTGGAGGGAAATGGCTCAAGACATCACATCAGGAAGCAAAGAGAGAGGCTTCACTCACTAGATACACAAAATGCACCCCATATCGTTATATCCCCAATGACCTACCTCTTTGAACCACACCCTACCTGCCTTCAGTTACCACCCAATTATTCACTGATTGAGTTAAGGCTCTCATAACCCAATCATTTCACCTCATGTCTCACACATGAGCTTTTGGGGGACACCTCACATCCAAACCATAACAGCCTCTGATTCATAAAGGTGTGGGACCATCACCCTATGACCATGAGTTTTCCCAGGTGCTTCTATAAACACAAGTGAGCGTGGGTGTGTGCGAGCGCACACACGCGCGCGTGTGCGCACATACACACACACACTCACTCACTCACTCATTCAAGCACCAAGACCTATTTTAAGTTATTTTAAGTAAGAAGGTTTAACATGTAAACTTGAATGAATTTTGCACTTGGTTGGACCCTACCTACTGCCTGATCTCCTGGACCAATTACCTTATAGGAGGATTTTCCATCTGGGATTTTCATTTTTACATATTAAGCCTAACAGTAACTTAAACATGAAATCACCATGATGTCATTTACTCATTCAACAGATTTTGTTGAATGCCTTACTATAAAACATTCACAGAAATGATGTAAGATTGGCCTTCCAAGTTTCTTTGTATGAATATTACACCTTAAGGTTCTATGACTTTTAGAAATGTCTTTTCAAATTCCCTGAAAATATCTCAAAACTAGCCCAGATACTGTTCATAGGAAGGCTACAATAATCCTTCATATTTTAAGATGGAAGAACTTTCGTTTATCATCTGATGATACTGTATAGGGGCTGAGATACTTCATTATTATCATATTTACTATTAGAAAACCTAATTATAATCTTGAGATATCCACAGCACACCTGGCATCTCTCAGGCTTGATGTGTTCTATCGAATGTGGTTTCTGCTGTAAAGAAGCAATTGCACCTTCTTGCAGTTGCATTTATTTTACTGTTGGTCCCCCAAAAAACAACAAAACATTTTAAGAGAAATTGCATCCCAATCTTTATTCCAGAGCTCATCAATTGTCTAATCAATAAAATTTAGAAAAGGCAGTTTGCCACAGAGGAAAAGCCAACAAATGTGTGAATATGTTCAAAGATACGTAAATCAAAACAAGATTGAGATAACATTTTCATCTTTCACATTGGCACACATTTTTAAATGAAAATACCTCAGTTGGCAAGGGTGAGGTGAAGCCAGTATTCTTCTGGCAGGAGTATAAATTGATCTAGAATTTCTGATGGGATTTTGGCAAGATGGAACAAAAGTTCTAAACAATGTTGCATATCCTTTAACTTAAAACTTTTGCATCTAGAGGTTTTCATAAGAGCATAATAGTTATATGCAAAGATACATATTTCAAGATCTTAATCAAAATGTCATGTAGAATATTTAAGAACTGAAAATATTTCAAACAGTTGATGAAATCAACTTGGGCACCATACAGTTATTAATTAGGTAGAATAATCTTATCTGATGCAAAAAAAAATTCATAATATATCACTTAAGGGAAAAATAGATTAAAAAATATTATGCATGCTATTATCTCATTTGATTTTATATAATGCATTATGTGGTTGTAGCATATCAGAATAATATTAGCTATGGCACATTCCACACAATGGGATTAGCAGTTAAGAATTGGCTGAGGAGCCAGGCACAGGTACACACCTGAATCCCAGCTATTCTAGAGGATAAGACAGAAATATTGCAAGTCTGAGGCCTGCCTCAGCCACTACCAGACTCTGTCTCAAAATAAAAAACTGAAAAGGGCTAGGGATGTAGCTCAGTGGTAAAGCACCTCCAGGGTCAATCCCCAGTACAGGGATAGAAAAGGGTTAGTGACAATGGGGAGGGGGAGGCTGAGAATCGGCTGAAGAAAGATATGACAAAAATTTTATTCTGTTGTAAATTTTCTGTGTAAAAATAACTGACTGTGCTATGACTTCCGTAAAGCAGTCAATGCCTTGTAGAAAGCTGATATTTAATTTCCTGCAACTGTAAATCCAAATACAGACTCACACAAGGCCTGATGTCAGGGTCTTAGTCAATAATAGTCTATGAGACTGAACAGGCCCCTCGAGAAGCCCTTGGTATTCATCAAAGCTACATTGTGATGATTACTTAATATGTCTTGAGCTCAGTGCCAAGCACTTTCTGGTATAAATTCATATAATCCTTGTACTAACCCTATGACCTAGGCACAATCAATCCCTTATTGCTGAAAATCCCAAGCTTGACAGAAGTCAAGACGCCTGCCCAGGTCTCAGAGCAGTCACTGCCGGAGCAAGGTCTGAAATCCAGCTCTGTGCAGTTGTATTCCATTGGCTACAAATGCTCTCCAACAGCCTCCCACTAACAGTTCCACTGTCAATGTGCAAGGAATCTTCAGGGAAATCTCTCTGACCCTTCAACTTCCTTATGCCCGTTTTCTCTTTCTGGCTAATTGAAAGACAACTGAAAACTTCATTATATGTAATCTGATAAATATGAAGCTATCAAAGAAGAAAAGGAAGACTTTTGCCAACCAGTTTTAAAGTATGTGTTTATAAGAATATGCATCTTGGTAATAGGCAGAATGAAATTAGTATGTTTTGCATAAATATCGTTATTCTTGTACCTTGCAATTGAGCAAATATTGACTTATACATTGTCTGAGGGGTCTTAGGGGAGAAATTAGCATGAAAAACATTTGCTACCTAAATACACAGTTTAACTCATAGAATCTGGCTGAAATACAGATGGCACAGTGAAATTAATCTGATAATAAATACCAATGAGATGAGAAATATAAAAGCTGGTCAAATTGTCCAACAATTCAGTGAGTGGTCCCC
This sequence comes from Aplodontia rufa, assembly GCA_004027875.1. Classification (NCBI taxonomy): domain Eukaryota; kingdom Metazoa; phylum Chordata; class Mammalia; order Rodentia; family Aplodontiidae; genus Aplodontia; species Aplodontia rufa. The sequence continues at coordinate 5,050 of PVKS010016361.1, read as the reverse complement.
TGAGGCCCATCTGAATTACAAACATCCTGCTTGTTAGTAATTCAGAGGCAAGTTGTGGTCTGAGTGGACTGCCTAAAAATCCAGTGGATATCACCAAGAAAGAGAACAAGGCTCACCAGACCCAGAAAGAGCAATACAAAGCCAGGCGGAAAGGTCCAAACGCAGCTCATTATCAGGGTTGGACCCTGCAGCATTCCTCAAACCTCATACTGTCCCCAGGACCTGGTTTGAAATGATACAAGAAAAGTTGCCTTTCTATTACATGGTGTGTACTCCAGCAACTCTATAATTTGTGCTCATTTTTTTGGACTTCAATTATATTGCATTTGGACTATAACAACCCATCGAAAGCTGAGAAGGCCCTGAGTTCTATCACTTTTCTGAATAGCCCAGAGGATTGCACCAACCAAGGGTCAGAGGGAGGATGAGATTGCTGGCCAAATTCTGTGGGACCCTCAACTCTGAATATCCCCTCTGGCATTGCATCACCATGCCATGTCCTCTTTTTGTGTGCGGTGTCTTTTAAAATAACAAGTCATACCACCACGGACTGGCTTTGTCCCCATCCTCTGCTCAGCCAAGGAGGAAAAGCTTCTGCTAGGAGCTGACAAAATTTCCCAGTTCCTGATCAAACTGCTATTTCCTGGGGAGCAGGCTGATCACAGGGTTGGCAAAGACAAGCAGACTAAGAACCGATAGTCTGCATCCATCTCTTACTACCCTGGGAAGAATTCCTAAACAGCATCATTTAGAAAGAAACCAGAAAATGAGTCTTTCCTGACATAGCATGCAGCTTGTCACAAAATTCATACGTACCATTCCAAAAAACCGCTCTTTGAGCTTTGTTTTCCTTCCTCATGATGTTATTTGGATAATTCAGATTTTAGGAATACAAGGAGTGCTTAAAACACTCAAATAACTTTATGTGCATGCTTCTGTTATAAATAATGCTATGTTGATCTTAATAGCTTTAAAAACATCTTTACTCTACTATGCTATTGATCAGCATAGCCCAAGGAAGCAATTTAAATTATACTGAAGAAAACTGGAATGGAATTCAACAAACTTCAATTCATTCCTCTTATGAATCATGTAGGAGAAATAAAATAGGTATTTTGTAAAACTCTGGTAGCAATAATTGATTCTTAATTAGAAAATTAGAACAATAGGAAAAAATAAGAATACCTTCCTCAGGATGCAAAGGACCAACCAAATGAGCAGAGTAGGCTCTAATCAACCTCAGCAAGGTGTTTAAACTCTCTAAGACCCAGTTTTTGCATCTGTAAAAAACAACATGGATATTACTGCATGAGTGCTAAATTTTAAAGTGGGGGTGGTCTGGAGCATAGAGGCAGTTCTTGCTTACCACCAGCACTTTTATTATTGCCACTCTTCAATCCAACCATCTGTACTTGTAGAAAACACTGATGTCAAAGAAGATGGAAATAATCAACTACGGGATCTCTAACAGTAAAGGACATTGAGGCAACGCCTATACTCTGGATTGGTGGGTCTTGGGACCACATAGCTCCCATCTTGTTTCAAGGAGGTGTTTTGTAAACAAGCATCTCTAGCCATACAAGGATTTAGAAAAAGTCAAGGTGCTACCTGTCCAACCCATATCCCTTGACCTGAAAATATGCCTCTTGCTCGGGCACTGATTAGAAATGGGAAGGCAGATGAGTGACTAAATTGGGCCTGCAAGCCACCATCTGTCTACGTCTCTTGATGATGCAAATCTCAGATGTTATTTTCAGTGGATATAAATGAATAGACACGATTACTATGAAAAACACATTTTATAGGCACCCAAGTTCCTTGAAAGTCTGCCTATTTCTATGTTGTGGTCAACTTGTTCCCGCTTGGAGATAAACCTTGATTGTCTCATGAATGGATTCTCGTGAATTTTTCATTTGCCATTCATTCATCTACCTTTTATTATTCTCTTTGTGTGAGGTAAAGAGCTTATGGTAATAAGGAAATAGCATATGGTTCCTTCTGAAGGAAGGGGTTACTTCATCACACTATTCTTCAAGATGGGTTGTGGTTGTGGGAGCCTCACTTTCAAAATCATTATGCTTCTTATGCCTGGAACCACAGGAGGCTCCCAGTGAAAGCCCAGAGCTGGACCCCACACCCATGTGTTGTATAAGGTGAGATGAAGGTTAGATCTTATAGGCAGCCTCCAGTGGTCTGCACAGATGGACACAACATTTGGGGATTGACAGTTCTTTCCAGGCAAGGACTTGAAGAGTTGTTGGTTCACGTGATGGAACTAATTGCAGTAGATGAAGGGGAAAAGTTGCATGTGGCTCCCTGGACTGTTGCCTGTGATGATGCACAGACCCACACATAAGACGATCAGCTTCTTGAGGCATGGTGTGGCCAATAAATTCATCACGATTAATCCATAACGATGGCGTCAATAGTGCCATCATGTTTAATGAAACATTTGTCCACATCTTCATGAAAAGACTGTGCTGCCCTTTGCAAGCCTAGTTTTGTTTTGCTTTTTTATTTTATTTAAGAGAGAGGAATATCGAGAGAGACAGGGAGAGAAAGAGAGAATCAGTTTTATTTAGTTTTTTGTGTGGCTTTCCTTACTCTGACACTTCATTGTATTTGCAGTGCTGGTGTTTGAACCCACGTCTCGCTTACACCAGGCAAGCGCCAGAACCGATAAGCCACCACTCCAGTCCTCAAGCCTAGTTTTTTTGCATAAAAATATTTATCACATAGCTAGTGGATCTGGAGAGCAATTGTTAAAGGGGGAAAAAAAGACTTTTCTTTAAAATGTGAAGGATGAGGGATGTCTGAAATTCCAAATTCTTGTTTGCAGGAATATGAATAGTCTTTTTTTTATTAGAAGTATATAGAGATACAGTTGAGGGGGAACATTATCAAAACAGTAGCAATCAAGTCTTTTAAGGATGCTGGATAGCACCTTTCAGTTGTAGGAAATTAGGGTACATGTCACCATGTGAATTAAGCATTGAAGGCACATGAAAATATTCCTAGAGAAAGATTAGGGCACTATAGAGAGCAATTAAACAATCAAGACCTTTAGTGCCAAAGTTCTGTGTGTTTGGTAAATTCACCTTGCTGATATTATTAGTGATAAATTACTTTTTACAAAAACAGCACCTTTCTTTGCCAAAAGAATGACCACTCTAACTCAGAAGTGGCCCTGTGTAAGAGTAAATCTGGGAAACCACCAAGCAGTACACGTGGAACCCTTAGCATGAAGCCAGAACATAATAGCATTAGGGAGTGGTGATCTGCTGTGGTTTGAATATGTCCCCTAGAATTTATGTGTTGTAAACTTAATCTTCAATGTGGCAGTTTTGGAAAGTGGAGCCTAATGGGAAGTGTTTGAGTCAAAAGATCTACATCCTCATGAAGGGATTAATGCCATTATAAAAAGGGATCCCAGAAATAAGTGGGCTTTCTTGTATTCTTGGCTTTTCTGCTTTCCACCATGTGGTGACCAGCAAGCAGACCTTTCCAGAAGCTGCATCTTTGATTTTGGACTTCCTATCTTCCAAAACTGTGAGACAATAAGTTTCTATTTATTACAAATCACCCAGCTTCAGGTATTTTGTAACAGCAGCACAGGACGGGCTAAGACACGGTCTTCACTGTTGTATATTATTATTTCCATTTCACATACTTCAGTCATAAAAGCAGAACCACTACAAGTATGAGAATACGGGAATTGATGGATGAATTATTATGCAAATGTTGATATAGGTAAAGGAAGATCTTGAAGTGAGACTTGGAGAATCTGAGTTACTAATTCCATGCACCTGATTCTTTGGTCAGGGTAGCCAACTTGGAATTTGCAGAAAACTATGAGAAGCTGGGTGCAGTAGGCCCCCAACACAGAATGCAAAGAGAGAGTTCTTGGAGAGGTCTGGAAAATTTCTGTCCTTATAAAATGATCTCTCTGGAATTTGCTTATCAGGTAACTGGTAGAAGCTCTGAGGCTGCTGTGGGCTAGCAGAGCTGGCTGATCTGCATGGGCAACAGGGAGAAACCAAGGGCTGGTGGAGGCTCATCAGATAATTGTACATTGGCTCATCATTGGCTTTAACCGCTCCAACCTGGAAGATTATGGCTTCTTACTCCTGCATCTCAAATTTCATAGCTCTAACACAGAACCACATTGGGAAGAGAATCTTGGGGGATACTCATGCTACCTTAGTTAGACAAGAGAAGTTGTGTTGAGTTAAGAGAGGGCAAATGTGTCTCTGTGGTCAGAACAGTGATGGGTTTTTCCTATATTTAATGGTTTGACATTCAAGTGAGCAACACAGAAAATAGTAACCTGACTTGCAAAGTCTAGAGAGCTTACTACGATAGAAAATGAAATGAAGTAAGATAGAGAACCTTCATTCTAACCTTTATCCTTGTGAAGATAGGGAAAGTAACTCACTTCCCTGGTCCTCCACTTGGGGAAATGACCCTACACCATGGTTCGGATTCATTGTTACCATGAACACTTCTAGTCATGCTAAATAATCTAAGAAAAGAGTGGAACAAAGGTGTTTACTGGAAGTTATGAAGAAATATCATGAAAATCAAGGGGTAAAATTGCAAAGTGGTCTCACAAGGACATTTTATGAAGGACGGCAACTCAAGCATTCCAAACCTTGGATTATTATCTGTTTCTTTACATATTTCTTTATTTGCATTTCCATAGATGTGCATTCTCTTCCCTTCCATGAAGATGGCATGAAGCATTCCTTTTGACCTTAGACCTCCATATCCTCATGGGTCTTGCATGATTGATCAACTGATTAGTACCCAATGGCCAATTCCAAACTTCCAGGGGAATAGAATATAATTGACTAAGCTTAACACAAGTATTAACCCATGGTCCCATAAGCAAGAGTTGGCCAAAGGAGAGAATCACACAATATAGGTATGGGCTTAGGGCCTGCAAACTGAGTGAGAGACCATTTTTAGAGAAAGAAGGTGTCATCCCACCCTGCCCTGTGTGCCTTCTAGGGTACTTACAAATTTCAAGGGTGATATAGCTGTGAGAGTA
>PVKS010016360.1:0-44109 GCA_004027875.1 Aplodontia rufa | reverse complement strand
ACGCTTGGAGGCCTTTAGCCTTGGTAAAGGGAGAAGTGAAGCACTTGGAGAACCCAAAGCCAGGTGGCTCTACTTCATTCCCAGTCAACAGTAGAAAGAGAGCGGTCTGGTTCCTGCCAGCTGGGACCGGACAGACCCTACTTCCTTTTCTAGTAAGTTTAACGTTGTTGGCTTAATATCCAGATCTTTGACCCATTTTGATTTAATTTTTATGCAGGGCAAAAGATAAGGATCCAGCTTCAGTTGTCTACTCATGGCTGTCCAATTTGTCCAACACCATTTGTTGAACAGGCTATCTTTCTTCCACACTATGCTTTTGCCCCCTTTATCATGTATCAAATAGTTAAAGGTATGGGGGTTTGTCTCAGATCTTCTATTCTGTTCCACTGATTTTCGGTTCTGTTTTGATACCAATAGCATGCTGTTTTTGCTACTATGGCTCTGCAGTGTAATTTCAGGTCAGGGATTGAGATACCTGCTACTTCTTCCTTCTGTAGAGTAATGTTTTGGCTAGTCTGGGTCTCCTTTTATTCCATATGAACTTGAGAATTGCTTTTTCTATATCTGTGAAGAGTGCCATAGGTATCTTGATGGGGATTGCATTGAATCTGTATAGGGCTTTGGGTAGAATGGCCATTTTTATTATATTGATTCTGCCTAACCATGAGGGTGGAATGTTTTTCCATCTATTCAGGTCTTCTGTAATTTCTTTTTTTAGTGTTTGATAGTTTTATTTGTAGAGGTCCTTAATATCCTTTATAAGGTTAATGCCCAAGTATTTCATTTTTTTTGGAGGAGATGGTGAATGGGAGAGATTTCCTGATTTCTTCTGCGGATTTGTTGCTGGAGTAAAGAAATGCTAATGACTTACTGGAGTTGATCTTGTAGCCAGCTACTTTGCTAAAATCACCTATAAGATCTAGGAGTTTTCTGGCCGATGTTATTGGTTCTTCTAGGTATAGAATCATGTCATTAGCAAATAGAGATAACTTAACTTCCTCTTTTCCTATAGGAATACCTTTGATTTCCTTGTCTTGCCTGATAGCTCTGGCAAGGGTTTCAAGGATATATCAAAAAAGAGAGGGGAGAGCGGACAGCCTTGTCTCGTACCTGAATTCAGTGGAAATGCTTTCAGTTTTTCTCCATTGAGGATAATGTTGGCTATGGGTCTGTCATAAATGGATCTGACATAGTTAAAGTATCTTCCCTTGATTCCTATCTTTTCCAAAGTTTTGAGCATAAAGTGATGTTGAATGTTATCAAATGCCTTCTCTGTATCAATTGAGATGTTTATATGATTTTTGCTTTTACTTCTGTTTATGTGGTGAATTACATTTATTGATTTGTGTATGTTGAACCAGCCTTGTTTTCCTGGAATGAAGCCCACTTGATCATAATGTATTATCTTTTTAATGTGCTTTTTTATCCGATTAGCTAAAATTTTATTAAGGATTTTTGCATCAATGTTCATCAGGGAAATTGGTCTGTAGTTTTTTTTCTCTTACATGTCTTTGTTGGATTTGGAATCAGTGTAATATTTACTTCATAAAAAGTGTTTGGGAGTGATCCCACTCTATCAATTTCCTGGAAGAGCTTGTAGAGGATCGGTGTTAGTTCTTCTGAGAAAGCTTGGTAGAATTCTGCCATATATCCATCCGGCCCTGGGCTTTTCTTTTTTGGGAGAGCTTTGATTGCTGCTTCAATTTCGCTATCTGTGATAGGTTGGTTTAGATTCTCAATGTCCTCCTGTGTTAAAGAGGGAATGTTGTGTGTGTCCAAGAATCTGTCCATGTCCTCAAGGTTATCAAACTTGTCAGAGTATAAATTTTCAAAATAGGTTCTGATAATCTTCTGGATCTTGGATGAGTCTGTGGTGATCCCCATTTTCGTCTTCGATTTTGTTGATTTGTTTCATTTCTATCTTCCTTTTAGTGAGGTTGGCAAGGGGTCTGTCAATCTTGTTTATTTTTTCAAAGAACTAACTCTTAGTTTTGTTAATAGTTTGTATAATTTTTTTGTTCTCAATTTCGTTGATTTCATCTCTGAATTTGGTAATTTCCTGTCTTCTGTTAGCTTTGGGGTTGGACTGTTCCTCCTTTTGAATTTGTTTGAGTTGAAGCATAAGGCTATTTATCTGGTCTCTTTCTATATTTTTGATGTATGCCCTCAGTGCTATAAATTTACCTCTTAAGAATGCCTTCATACTGTCCCAGAGGTTTTGGTATGTTGTTTCCTCATTCTCATTCAATTCCAAGAACTTCTTAATTTCTGCTCTCATTTCCTCTTTTACCCATCCTTCTTTTAAGAGGTAATTATTCAATTTCCAAGTATTTGAGTAGTTTCTGTTATTTCTCTTGCTGTTGATTGCTAAGATCATAGCATTATGATCTGACAGAATACATGGGATTATATCCACTTTTTTATATTTGTTAAGATTATCCCAATGAACTAAGATGTGGTCTATTTTAGAGAAGGATCCATGAGCCAATGAGAAGAAGGTAAATTCAGCTGTTTTAGGATGGAATATTCTGTTGATGTCTGTTAAGCCCAATTGATTAATAGAGTTGTTCAGATTGGAGATGTCTTTATTGATTTTTTGTTTTGATGATCTGTCTAGAGTTGACAGTGGTGTGTTGAATTCCCCCAGAATTATTGTGTTGAGATCAAGGAGGAGATTAATGTCCTTAAGTATTTTTTCCATATATTTGGGGGGGTTGTAATTGGGGGCATAAATGTTGATTATCGTTATATCTTCTTGGTGAACTGTCCCTTTTAGTATGATAAAGTGACCCTCTTTGTCCTTTCTGGCTAGTTTTAGTTGGAAATTGATTTTACCACAAATTAGAATCTCCACGCCAGCTTGCTTTTTTGGGCCACAAGCTTGGTAGACATTTTGCCATCCTTTCACTTTCAACCTTTGTTGAAACATATTGTTGGATTTTGTTTTTTGATCCAGTGGGTCAGTCTGTGTCTTAATTGGGTAATTGATACAATTCACATTCAAAGTTAGAATAGATACGAGAGACTGAGTCTCAGACTTTATATCAATTACAGAGTTTTGAGTCATCTTGGAAGTCAATTTGTGTATAATATGATTATTGACTCACCCTTGTTTAAGGATTTAGGGTATCATTGCATTTTCTTCTGAATGGAGAACATCCTTGAGAATTTTCTGTAGGATTTATGCTCATGTATCTTGGTAGCTTGAGTTTATCATTGAAATATTTAATTTCCCCATCACATTTGAAGCTGAGTTTTGCAGGGTATATTATCTTTGGGTGGAAGATATTATTTTTCAACACTTGAAAGATATTGTTCCAAGCTCTTCTGGCCTTCATTGTTTGCTCTGAAAAATCCATAGTGATCCGAATTGGTTTGCCTTTGAATGTGATTTGTTGCTTTTCTCTAGCTGCATTTAGAATTCTCTCCTTAATTTCTCTGTTATTCATTTTGTATATGATATGTCTTTATGAGTTTCTATTTTGATTAGGCCTATTTCATGTTCTTTAAGCATCTTGGATGTGATATTCCGGATCAATTGTAAGATGAGGGAAATTCTCGCTTATGATTTCGCTTAAAAGGTTCTTGAAGCCTCTTGTTTGCTGTTCGGAGTTTTCCTCCAGGCCAATGATTCTCAGATTATTACACCTCATCTCATCAAATATTACTTGGAAGTTCTGATTATGTATTATAAGTTGTTTATCTTGTATGTCTTCCTTCAATTCGACATTGTTTAGTCGATCTTCATTTTCCGATACTCGTTCTTCAAGAGCTGATGTTCTATTTTCAGTGGAGTATACTCTGGTGTTGGTATCTTCCAGTGAAGATTTGATTTGGTTGACCGTGTTTTTCAATCCTGATAGCTCTGCTGCATCTCTTTTCAGAATGTCTATTTTTTTGTATAGCTGATCTTTCATCTCATGGAATTGTTCCTTTATTTCCCAGTAGAAGTTGTCTCTCATCTCTTGAAATTGTTCTCTGATCTCTTTCCTTATTTCATCTCTCAACTCTTTGATTGAATTACTAATCACAATGTTGACACAATATTTTTGGTTTTCATCTAGGGCCCCGGCTATGGGATCCTTGGATAGGGAGCTGTGGGGTTGAAGAGAGGAGTTATTTCCCCCTTTCCTCATTTTCAGAGTCAGAGCGTGTGTTTTTTTGAGAGAGCTCTCACAATATGATAGCAAGCAAGTACCTGTTCTGAAGCACACCTGTTTCTTCAGCTAGTAGGGTCTCTCTGTAAGTGGGGAGAAGGAATGACTAGGAAGTGAAGTAGGTGAATTGGGGAGGTATAATAGCACTTCTGCCTAAGAGTAAAGAGGAACAAGGGATTAGGGGGGAGTAGGTTATTCTATTAGGAGTAAAGAAAAACATAGAAATGGGGTGCAGGTAGGGTAAAAACTTTGGGTGAGGATGAGAGAAAAATGCTTATATTTAGGGATTACCAGAGTACAGGGGAGGAAGAGGTTAGTATGGGGCATGGTTATCTTCACTCACCAGAGGCTGAGGCTATTTTGCCTTTATGCAATATTTTCCTGATTGGAACCCAATGTTATAGGGATAGCAGCAGGGTTCAAGAAGACATAGAGAAAGTAGGAGCCAATGACCTATACATATGTACAGATAAATATTTACATCCACCAACACCAATTTAGTATTAATTTAGAGCAAGAAAAGAAAAAAAACACAGTAATGTTAAAAATTTAAAAATATTATATTCCAGCTGGATCCCTGTTTAAAAAAAAAAAAACAAACAAAAACCCAGAGGCAAACAAAAAAACCCAAAACTCATTGGGAGAGTTCTGAGTTTTTTTGCCCCCTGGGTCAGCTAGTATGTACGAGGGGGGGATGTGTTCAAATCTGTCATCTAGCTGGGGATTCTTTGCAGTTGAGCTTGTCAGGGGAGAAGCAGTTTGGTTAAGTCCGGTGACCTGGATTTTCTTAGAGGATCTCTTCAAAATTTTTGTTGCAAAGGGGTATAAGAAACTGCCTTCTCACACTTCTTGCGAGGATAGATTTCAGCTCCCCCTGGGCTGTAATCCTGAGATGATTGCTTTTTGCCTGTCCACACTCTAGAGTTTCTTGGGCCTGGGGCTCAGAAGCTGTAGACAATTTAGTTGATCCTATTGTAGATGTGTGGGTCTCTGACTGATCCAAGGAGAGTGGCCAGCCTGAAACCTGCTTCTTCAGGATCTCTGGCGACCCACTCTGTGTGTCTTGTGATCTTCAGAAGTCCCAAGAGCTGCTCTGTGGGGTTGACTGAAACCCGGGAAAGATGGTCCAGATTGTGCCAGTGCTTACGTGGTTCACAGTTGCAAGCACTAGGGGGCGCCCACCTGGAGAGGTCAAGGCCTACGTAGCCTTGGCTATGCATGGGGCTCAGATGCTAAGAGGAAGCCCATGCTGCCCCATATATTCAAAGCTTCCTGAGGCAGATATCAAACAGAGGCTGAAGCAGGTGATCCCCTTGAGAACGCTGTTCCCTGCTGAAGCAGGCTCTGTTCACGGACTGCTCCTATTCGGGCGTGTAGAGGGGCTGACAGAAGGTCGCCAACTGAGAGTTTTGCGAGCTGGACAGGGGATTCACAGTTCCCTACAGCCCCCAGGGCAGATGGCCAGTTGGGGGGGTAACCCCTCTTTCTGATCGTGGGGACTGAGGCCCCAAGTCTTTGCTGAGCAACCCGCCCTGCTCTCACATGCTGGTGCGAGCACTTATGTTAAAGGACTTTAGAATCAGCTCTAGTAAACCGTGAGCATGGGTGAAAAGTATTGTCCGCAGTGATTGAGTTAAAGATCTTGTGCCGAATCCTCTCCTTGCCCGGCTTCGCTGCCGCAACCGGAGGTGGAGAAGGAACTCCCAGCACCACACAGACCCTTTGGGAAAGGGCCCAATCCCGGGGCGATAGATTCTGGTTTTCTGGCTGTGGTGTCTGAGACCCCAAGACCGTTTTGTGCTGATCAACCCGCCCCACCCTCAGGGAAACCTCACAATGGTGAGCCGGATGCAGCCGCTCGCACAAACAGTTGTAAGTTCGCTAATGTGAGCTATTAATTCCCAGATCTTTATTCCAAGTTCACGTACATTAAGAGCAATCAGATCAGGGAGTTCGCAGCCAGCCGGATTAGGGCCGGATTAGGGTATTTGATTAGGAAACTTGCTCCGTTTCCTTCCCTCTGGAGTAGCTCGCCTCCCCACCCCGTGTGGGGCAGATTGCGTGGCACCACAAACTTCTCCTTTATATTCGTTAATGGACCACACTGTTCCTTTGGAGTTAGAAGAATTAGCGGGGGGTAATGTTCCCCCACACTGGGAGCTTTGTCCTACCGTGGGACTCTGAGTGCTCTCCTGCAGTGTGAGTTGATTCTCAGGAGCATCTTGGAGTCACTGATGGTGGGGTGGATGCCATCTTTCCAGTCTCCCCTTCTCATCTTTTGCATATGGGACCATTTTCCTAGGCAAGCCTCCACATTCTGTCCACATGACACTTGTCAATAGGCATCCCTGGCCTCATGCCTTCGCATTAAGCCTGGTTGGAAAAAAGTGGTTCCCAATGTGATGGACAACATGTCAGTGTTATTTTCTTTACAATTTAAAGAGCTTCATCAATTCATGGCTATTTATATTCTTCTCAAATACTGCTAATATTAAGCAATTATTAATCATCATAATCTGCTTGCTAAAGTTAAAAATAATTTGATATTGATACTTGCTTTTTAGTTCCCAATGTATTTGTGTGCACTTTCTCATCAAAATCCAATAACCATAAGAGATGGGGAGAACAGATTTGATTACCATTATCCCCATTTTTCAGATGAGAGACTGAGCCTCAGAAAAGTTAATGGAGAGGTCCTAACTCATAGAGTTAATTCACTGGAAGATTAAAAGATGTGAATCTAGACCTTTCTAACTGCATGGATCATGAGTGTTCTTCTACATTATAGTACTGAGAAGTCTATTAGTCTCATTTCATACCTGCACTTAGTATGTGGACTATGTTGGAGACTCTGATTTGAATTCTGAAATACCTCATTCTGCATATTTCTTTATTTCTGATCATTCCTTTCCTGCCTCCTCTATCTTCCAGGCAAGTGTTGGTGTTCTCATGGAGATGCCCCTGCCCACTTCTCTCTCCCTAAACTTCCCTGTGTGATCACACAGATTTCAAGGCATCGCTATCAGGTAAAGTGACAATTCCTAACTCCACATCTTCTTTTTTTTTTTTAAGGAATTTGCCATAATTTATTCAAGTATTTATCAATCATCATTAACTTGCTGCTATATTTTTTTAATTATTTGATAGACATGGTCTTACAATTTGGAGGGGTTCATCATCAAACAATCAAGAACAGCAGTGTAATGACAGAACAAGCCAATACTGGTGCCAGGCCATGGTTTCCCCGCTTTGGGTTCCCCATGGTTCCATGTTTCACTTTACTTAAGTCCCATGTTAATTGGACTTCTCGTGGAATTCAGAGGTTTCCCTCAGATTAGATTCACCCATACTACTTCCCTTTGGTCACCTTGATGACCTATGACCTTCCTATTCCCTTCCCCCTTCCCTACCTTCCCTCCCTACATCCCCCAGGAGTCTTAGCACAGTTCCCCATGATCATGTAAGAGTTCATACATGTTCAGGTAATTGTTAGGTTAGCCATCTAACGAACTATTTCTGGTTATATTCTAGCTTCCACAAATAAGAGAAAACATTCAGCCCTTGAGTCTCTGAGTTTGGGATACTTCACTTAGCAAAAATTTTTCCATCTCCATCCATTTGGCTGCAAATGCCACAATATCATTTTCTCCAATAGCCGAGTAGTATTCCATTCTATGTATATACCACAGTTTTTGGATCCATTCTTCAAGTTAGGGGCATCTGGGTTGGTTCCATAATTTAGCTATAGTAAATTGGGCTGCTATAAACATTGATGAAGCTATATCTCTGTAGTAAGCCAATTCTAGGTCTTTGGGGAAGATACCCAGAAGTGGGCTAGCTGGGTCAAAGGCAGTTCCAGCCCTAATTTTTTGAGGAGCTTTCCAGAGTGGCTGTACCAGTTTGCAGTCCCACCAGCAATGTAACAGTGTTACTCTTTTCCCACAGTCCCTCCAGCATCTGTCATTATTTGTATTTTTCATTTTTGCCACTCTGACCAGAGCGAGGTGAAATCTCAGTGAAGTTTTGATTTGCATTTTTCTTATTGCTAGTGATGTAGAGCATTTTCTCATATGTTTATGGGCTTTTTGGACTTCCTCCATTGAGAAGTTTCTTTTTAGTTCCATAGCCCATTTATTAATTGGGTTATTAGTAGTTTTGGTATTTAATTTTTTGAGTTCTTTGTATATTCTGGATATTAGCCCTCTGTCCAAGGTGTAGCAGGCAAAAATTTTCTCCCACTCTGTAGTTTCTCTGGTGAGATTCTTGACTAAGTCCTTAGCTGTGCAAAAGCTTTTTAGTTTAATTGCATCCCATGCATTTATTCTTGATTTTATTGCTTGCACTATGAGAGTCCTGTTAAGGAAGGAAGGCTGTGCCGATCCCTATGTCATGTAATGTAGATCTTACTTCTTTTTCAAGCAATTGTAGAGTTGCTGGTTTAATATCCAGAACCTTGAACCATTTTGATTTAATTTTTATGCAGGGTGAAAGGTAAGGATCCAGTTTCAGTTGTCTACATATAGCTGTCCAGTTTGTTCAACACCATTTATTGAACAGTCTATCATTCTTCCACACTATGCTTTTGCCCCCTTTATCAAATATCAGATATTTAAATGTATGAGAGTTCATCTCAGAGTCCTCTATTCTATTCCATTGGTCTTCCATTCTGTTTTGGTACCAATACCATGCTGTTTTGGTCACTATAGCCTTATAGTATAATTTCAGGTCAGGAATTGAGATGCCACCTGCCTCCTCCTCCTTGCTGAGTAATATTTTGGCTATTCTGGGTCTTCTGTTATTCCATACAAATTTGATTATTGCTTTTTCTATATCCATGAAGAATGACACTGGTATCTTAATAGGGATTACATTCAATCTGTATAGGGCTTTGGGGAAAATGGCCATTTTGATGATATTGACTCTAACTAACTATGATCAGGGAATGTTTTCCCATCTACTCAGATCTTCTATAATTTCTTTTGTTAAAGTTTGATAATTTTCATTGTATAGGTCCTTGACATCCTTTGTGAGATTTATGCCCAAGTATTTTACTTTTTTGGAGGAGATGGTGAAAGGGAAAGGATTCCTAATTTCTTCTTCAGTGTCTTTGTTGCTCGAGTATAGGAAAGCTAATGATTTATTGGTGTCAATCTTATAACCAGCCACTTTGCTGAAGTCATTTATAAGTTCCAGAAGTCTCCTAATTGAGCTTATAGAGTCTTCTAGGTAGTGGATCTGCAAATAGAGACAACTTGACTTTTCCTATTCAAATTCCTTTGATTTCCTTCTCTTGTCTGATAGCTCTGGCAAGAGTTTTAAGGACTATATTGAATAAGAGTGGTGAAAGTTGACAGCCTTGTCTCTTTCCTGAATTAAGAGGAAATGCTTTCAGTCTTTTGCCATTGAGTATGTTTGCTATGGGTCTGTCATAAATGGATCTTACATAGTTAAAATATTTTCCCTTGATCCCTATCCTCTCCAGGGTTTTGAACATAAAAGGATGCTGAATTTTATCAAAGGCCTTTTCTGCATCGATTGAGGTGATTACATGATTTTTATTTTTAATTCTATTTAAGTGGTGAATTATATTAATTGATTTGTGAATGTTGAACCAGCCCTGTTTTCCAGGAATGAAGCCCACTTGATCATGATGTATTATCTTTCCCATGCACTTCTGGATCCGATTAGCTAGAATTTTATTAAGGATTTTTGCATCTATGTTCATCAGGGAAATTGATCTATAGTTTTTTTTTTCTTGATGAGTCTTTGTTAGATTTTGGTATGAGAGTTATATTTGCTTCATAAAAAGTGTTTGGTAGTGCTCCGACCCTATCAATTTCATCAAAAAGCTTATAGAGAATCGGTGTTAATTCTTCTGAAAATATTTGGTAGAATTCTGCCATGAATCCATCAGGTCCAGGACTTTTCTTTCTTGGAAGGCCTTTGAGGCTGCTTTGATTTCAGAACCTGAGATAGGTTGGCTTAGATTTTCAATGTCTTCTGGTGATAATCTGGGGGTGTTGTATGTGGCTAAGTATCTGTTCATATCTTCCAGATTATCAAACTTGGCAGAGTATAACTTTTCAAAATAAGATCTGATAATCTCCTGTATTTTGGTTGGGTCTGTGGTGACATCTCCACTTTCATGTTTGATTTTGTTGATTTGCTTCATTTCAATCTTCTTTTTGGTGAGATTGGCAAGGGATCTATCAATCTTATTTATTTTTTCAAAGAACCAATTCTTTGTTTTATTGATACTTTGTATTTTTTTTTTGTTCTCAATTTCATTGATTTCAGCTCTGATTTTAGTTATTTCCTGTCTTCTATTAGCTTTGGGATTGGATTGTTCATCTTTTTGCAGGAGTTTGAGTTGGAGCATAAGACTATTTATTTGGGCTCTTTCCAGATTTTTGATGTATGCACTCAATGCTATAAATTTACCTCTTAAGTATGCTTTCATACTATCCCAGAGGCTTCGATATGTCGTTCCATCATTCTCATTCATTTCCAAGAATTTCTTGATTTCTGATCTCATTTGGTCTTTTATCCATTATTCGTTTAAAAGTGCATATTTCAATTTCCAAGTATTAAAGTAGCTTCTGTTGTTTCTTTGTTGTTGTCGATTGCTAAGACCACAGCATTGTGATCGGATAGGATACGTGGGACTATATCCACTTTTTTGAATTTGTTAAGGTTAACTCTGTGGACTAGGATGTGATCTATTTTTGAGAAGGATCCATGAGCTGCTGAGAAGAAGGTAAATTCAGTTGATTTGGGATGGAATATTCTGTAGATGTCTGTTAAGCCCAATTGATTAATAGAGATGTTCAGATTGGAGATATCTTTGTTGATTTTTTGTTTTGATGATCTGTCCAATGTTGATAATGGTGTTTTGAAGTCCCCCAGTATTATTGTGTTAAGATCAATGAGGGGTTTAATGTCCTTGGATGTTTTTTCCATGTATTTGGGGGAATTGTGATTGGGGGCATAAATGTTAATTATCATTAAGTCTTCTTGGTGAATTGTTGCTTTTAGTATGATGTAGTGTCCATCTTTGTCCTTTCTAAGTAGTTTTGGATCAAAGTTAACTTTATTAGATATTAGGTTTGCCATGCCAGTTGCTTTTTTGGGCCACAGGCCTGGTAGACATTTTGCCAACCTTTCACCTGCAGTCTGTGCCCATTTTTGAGTGTGAGGTATATTTCTTGCAGACAACAGATTGTTGGATTATGTTTTTTGATCTGGGAAGTCAGTCTGTGTCTTTTAATTGGGGCATTGAGACCATTCACATTCAGAGTTAGGATAGATATGGGAATCTGAGTCCCAGACTTTGTGATTGTTGCAGTGTTTTGCACCGTCTTGGGTTTCTATTGGAGGGTATTGTAATTGTAGACACTCTGTTGTTTAGGGATTTAGAAAATTATTAGTATGTTCTTCTGAATGAATAATGTCCTTTAGAATATTCTGTAATGCAGGGTTTGTGTTCATGTATCTTGCTAGCTTGAATTTATCATTGAAGTATTTAATTTCTCCGTCACATTTAAAGCTGAGTTTTGCAGGGTATATTAACTTTGACTGGAAATTGTTCTCTTTCAGGACTTGAAAAATATTGTTCCAAGCTCTTTTGACCTTCATCATATGGTCTGAAAAATCCATACTGATTCTGATTGGTCTTCCTCTGAATGTGACTTGGGGCTTCTCCCTAGCTGCTTTTAGAATTCTTTCTTTAGTTTCTCTGTTAATCATTTTATATATGATACATCTTGGTGAATTTCTCATTTGGTTAGGTCTGTTTGGTGTTCTATAGGCATCTTGGATTTGGTAATCTGGATCAATCCTGATATGAGGAAAGTTTTCCATGATTATTTAATTTAATATGTTCTTAATGCCTCCTGTTTTTTGTTCGATGTTTTCTTCCAGTCCAAATACTCTCAGGTTGTTTCTTCTCATCTCACCAAATATTGCTTGGAAGTTCTGGTCATGCATGATAAGTTTCTTTTCTTGTCTGTCCTCCTTAAACTTGACATTGCTCAACCTGTCTTCATTATCTGATGTTCGTTCTTTGAGGCCTGAGGTTCTATTTTCTGTTGAGTTTACTCTGGTGTTAGTATCTTCTAGTGAGGATTTGATTTGGTTGACAGTATTTTTCAATTTTGATAGCTCTGCTACATCTCTCTTCAGGATGTCTAACTCTTTATAAATATGATCTTTAATTTCATGGAATTGTTCCCTTATTTCCTTATGAAAATTGTCTCTCATCACCTGAAACTGCTCTCTGATCTCGTTCCTTAATTCTTCTTTCAACTCCTTGATTGAGTTACTGATCATAATGTTGATATATTTTTCTTGGTTTTTATCCAGGACCCCTGCCATGGAGTCCTTGGATGGAGAGCTGTGAGGGTGAGGATGGGAGTAATTACCCCCTTTCCTCATTTTCAGATACAGTGGATGTGGCTTGAAGACTGACTATGTTGGTTACTGTTGTAAGGGTTATTGGAGCTTCTTAAGCCTGTGCTTCGTTGGGATGGGGTGCTACTTGGGAAGCACAGCTCAACGGCTTCTAGTCCAGTCAATGAAGAAATGTGAGCCTATAGCGGAATATACTGAACAGTTTCAACTAAAACAGTTATAATTATGATTAGCATTAGAAGCGGTTTTCTTCCATGAGACCTCTCACAATATATTAAGATAACCAGCAAATACCCATTTTGAAGAATGACCTTCACTTCAGTTAGCACGGCCTCAGAAGATGGGGGAAGTACAATCTAGAAAACCAAAGAAGTGGGGAAGGGAGGTAGTGTGGAGCTCCTGAGTTAGAATAAAGAACTAGAAGGTGTTAGCATGTATTCAGTGATGGGATGGGAGTAGGTAAAGGCTTTGGGTGAGGAAGAGAGAGAATAGCATAAAGTTTAGGAATTGAGAGAATAAGGGGCAAAGGAGTTAATTTGAGGCATGGTTCATTTCAATTCAGGGACATTGCGAGCTAGTTTGCTGTATTAACTTATTGTGGGAAGTGAGAGAGTGAAGGAGGTATAGGATCTGCTGAAGAGAGAAAGAACAAGAAAGAAAAGAATAAAAAATAAAAGAATAAATTAAAGAAAAGAAAAAAAATTTTAAAAAGAAATTAAAAAAAAAAGGAAAAAGGAAAAAAGGTAAGAAAAAGCAGGCCCTAGGGGAAGCAGGTATAGCAGTGGTAAAATATAGGAGGAGTAAAAGAGATATTAATAGGATTTGGGAGATTGCACAAGGGTAGAAGCACACGTAGGTAAAATAAGGAGGTCAAACACGGTATACTTCCGATACTAATTGCACTGACCAGAATCCCTCTGTTTAGGAGGGAGGAGAAGGAGATGAGCAAATGCACAAAGACACAAACTAAAACACACAGGAACAGAAAAAAACAAAAAATAAAAAAATAAAATAAAATAAAAAATAAAAAAGGAGCACGGAAAAAATCCAATTAAAAAAGCTAGTATTTTTATATGTCCATGAACTGATAAACTGTTCCAGCTATTGTACCAATACACATCGGGTCCCAGAGATAAACATAATGTAAGAAAGAAAAAAAATGTAAATATGTATGCAAAATCAGATAAAAAGTAAAAAATTCCTAATGAAGAGTTGGAACTATAGACAGTAAGGACGTCTCTGGGACCTTTGGGAGGAGATGCTCACTGTCCTTCCGGGTTTCAATATGAATGTCTCTCAGTCTGTGGTTATGTGATCACACAAAAAGACTGGGGTAGGCTCAGACTCCTGGGATTTCTAGGAGGGGCTTCTAATGAAGAGGACTGGCTCTGGTAAGCCCTGTTGTTTGCCAGCCTCCCAGGGGAGCTGAAGCCAGAGGACTTAATGAGCAGGGAGTATGGATGATTTCTATTCTCCCTCTGCTGGGAGATGCCTACTCTGTCTCTTGTGGCAGAAGATTCAGAGCCTTTAACTTGTCACATGATCCTTCTGGCTGGGGGGAGTGGACAGGGCAGGAAATTGCTCCCCTTTATTCCACAAACTGATGACCCCCTAAGAAAGGTGAAGCCTGGGCCTGGTCAAGGCCTTTGCTTCCTGGATCAGACTGAAGCCAGTGGCATTTTCCTGATGCAGTTTTCATAGGCTGCTCTAAAAAGCCAGAGGGAGCTGTGTCCTGGGGCTCCGAATGGCGGCTGGGTTGTCCCCGCCGAGCAGCCTGTTCTTCAGGGCACCTCAGCGGGCCACTTCCCAGCACAGCTCTCGCCCCCTGCAGTGTATGAGCTTGGTGGATGTCTGCAAATGTGCTTGCCCGCTGATCTATTTTAATATAGTAGGGATCCCAGCAGCGATGGGGTCTCTGACTCTGTTCAGCTCCACAGCCCCGTCCGTGGAGGCTGCTCCACTGCACGTGGAATGTAACAGAGCCGACCTCCTTCGTTCCTGGTGGGACAAATAAAATCCCTTTGTCTCTCCTCGCTCTAACGGCTGCTCGCCGATGGCGGTTCCGCTGGCGGAAAGTAAATACAGCTGAACTACTGCGTTCCTGGCAGAATGGATAGAAACCTTTTTCCCTTTCCACCCTCTGTCCGCCATTCACCGATGGTGGCTGTGCCAGCAGGAGGTAAACACAGACCACTGGCTGTGTCCCTGGCAGGTTGGATAAAATCCCTTTTTCTTCCTATGCAAAACTCCCAGGACTCAGCTCCAGAAAAGCGTCACAAACTAACACTAGAAGTTCATATATATATTCCCCAGAATGCACCTTGGAAAACTGAAGATAAACTGCGATTTTCCCATCCAGACTCGGAGCCACAGGAAAAGCTGTCTCCCTTCAGTTCGCCATCTTCCCCCTTCCCTAACTCCACATCTTCTAAGTCTGACCTCTCCCCAGTCATCAGACAAATATACCAACTGCCTGCTGGCCATCTGTCCTGAAGCACTGAAAGCTGAGCAATACATACTTCAAATTTGCTATTCTTCCTGCCTCTCAAATCTGGAACCTTCACTGTTATTCTTAACTCACCTGATATTAGCACCATCTGCCTCAACAACCAAGATGAAAACCCATGAATTTCTCTCCCTCTTCTTCATACCATCACATCAAACTGGATTGCCATGTCTTGGTTTGGTTCCTTAAATCTATTTTTGGAAAATTATTCCTCCCTCTTTTCCAGTTCTGCAGCCACTGCCCAGTGTATTTGAATAGCTTCTCTGGGGTATCTGTGGACTGCTCAACCTTATTGAGGAATTAGGTAAGGATATATTCACTCAAGTGTTCACTCATTCATTGACTCCACAAAAAAATGTGTTGAGGCAAGTACATGTCACTGCTATCGGGAAAAATGGTATTAATCCTTTTGAGAAAAGTAAACTTGATCCAGAAACCTCAGACTTTTTCTCATTCAATCTAGGATAATGAACCATGTATTATAAAAATCTCAAATCAGAATGTTAGTTTGGCAATTCTTATCAAAACTGCCACCAAAAATTGCACTGAATAAATGCTTAAGGCTTTGATTCAAAAGATGTTCTTGCTACTTGCATATCCATGGTATATCAGTCTTTTCCAAAAGCAATTTTAGATATTTCAAACTGTAGTGGGGTCTTAGCAAAACTATAATTTTATCTCTAGTAATTCTGATAATATTTTTCTTCTTTATGGATTTATTCATACAAAATGTTTAGAATTTATAAAATGAGTTCTTAATTAAATATTTATGAATATATTCAGAATTGCATTTATCAAATAATCTTTAATGAAATGAGTAAAGATAAGAATTGGAACCATTTTAGAAATGAGCTAAGAAGTATTTACAAAAGAATAGATTTCCTTTAGTCCATTCCTTTGATGCATTTAAAATGTAATTCACAGGGACAGTGAAGATGGTTAGGGATATGATGTCTGGACACTTTCTTTGACTTGAAACAAAGAAGTGCCAGGAAAGCTGCCTTCCTGCAAGGTGCATGTATTGGAAAAGATTTCCAGGTACACAGCACTCATCAGTGGGAGATTCTCAGTGATTCAGAGATTTGGGTGTAGCTAATGGTAAAGAGGAACAGATTCAGACCCAGTTGGTTGTCACTGTGACCACCTTTGCTGTTCAATTTACACAGGGGAGATACGGATCGATCAATACAGTATGACCAGTTCTGTCACCCAGAGACCAAGTGCCTGTAGAAACGCTGCATCAGTCTGAATTGGGACAAATCCTCCACAGCTTCTCTACTATGGAGGGGAGAGTGGATCCACCTGCCCACAGGGGGCTGGGGAGGAGCTATTTTGGCTAAAGAGGCAGGCAAGAAGGAATCAAAGCAGATTTTTCCAAAATTCTGCCAGGACCCAAACTGCTGGTTGCAGATAGGCTGAGTACAAATTGGAGCTCTGCTTTGGGCCTATACTGGGACAACTCAGCAGCTTCTCCACTGTGGAGGGGAGAGAGATGCCCTCCACCCACCTGCAAGGAGGTTGGGCAGTAGCCATTTTAGCTAAAGAGGCAGGTTAAAAATGAGTCAAGTCACCAAAGCAAATTTCTCCACAATTCTGCCAAAACCCCAGGCAGCAGCTGGCGGGTTGGCCACAAGAGCGGTGCTATTCAGTGAGGAAGCTGGCAGAGTGCTGAGTTAGCAGGTGAAACCCTTTAACATGGATACTTTCAAATTCAAAGAAGCACTCCTCTGGTCTTTTTTTGGTATTAACTCCAGGAAATAAGCCCCTCCCAGAGCCAAGCTGCTTCAGGCCCAAGCTTCTGGTCCTGGCCTGGCAAGTGCATAGGATACCATGAAGACCCCCTTCCAGAACTGCCCAGCTACAATGCAGTACTCACCAGGTCTAGATACATTGGGCATGTTCCCACTGCCAAGGATCCCACGTCACAACGGGGCATGCAGGAATTCCAGAACCCCTGGTCCCAGTGACACACCCCCACTGCTGTGCTTCAACAATCCAGTTGGCTGCTCCACATCCCCACCAGATTCCAGATCTGTGCACGGAGTCTAGATCCAAAAGGGGCAGCAAAAACAAAGCTCCAGGCAGAAACAGCTTACTGGAAGAAGGTGATCATCAGAGGGGTGGTGTCAGGGAACCTCAATTTAAAGTTCCAGAAGAAACTCTTCCAATGTGAGAAATCAAATTTGAAAAGGTTTGCTTTAAACCCAAAACTCCCCTACCAAGGAGCCCATTGGCAGGGGCTCATGCTCCACCTCAACAGATGAAAACCTAGAAAAAATATCCACAAAATTATTCCTAAAAGAACAATGAACTAAAAGAAGATTTAATGAAGGAACTAGGTGAGAAAACGCAATAGATGAAAAATTCTATTATCAAAGAAATAGACTTACAGAAAAAGGAAGTAATGGAGCTGAAATCTTCAGTCAATCATAGAAGAGGAATGATGAAAGAATTTAATAATAGACTAACTTCTATAGAAAACAGAACCTCAGCTATTGAAGATAGGCTGAGTAAGCTTGAGCTCACTAATGACAAAAAAGAAAAACTCACAGAGCATGAGTAGAATTTTCATAAAGTCTGGGATGAAATCAGAAGAAATAATATAAGAATAATTGAGATACGAGAAGAAATCAAAACTCAAATGAATGGCATAAATAACATTTTCAATGAAATACTTAAAGAAAATTATGTCCTATCTTAGAATAGTCAGATATGCTCATCCAGGAAGCATTGTAGGATACCCAATAGGCCTAATCAAATAGGAAGCTCACCTAGAAACATCATATTTAAAATGTATAATGGGGAAATTAAAGAAAGAATATGAAAAGCTGCAAGAGAGATACATAAAATCACATTCAGAAGCAAATCAACGAGGACCATGTCTGACTTTTCAGCTCAAACCCTAGAAGCAAGATCCTGGAAGGAGAAGTTTCAATGTCTGAACGACTACAGCATGTAGCTGAGAATACTATACCCAGCAAAACTCAGCTTCAAATTCAAAGGGGGAAATAAGAACATTTCATGAAAAGATCAAACTTGCAGCATTCATGACCAGAAAATCACCATTACAAAGAATTCTCAAAGGTAAACTCCAGATAGAAGAACAAGAAAACTATCCTCAAAATTGACAGAGGAAATTCAACAAAAGTACACAATACCAAAAGACAACCAAGGCAGCACAGACTCACTAATAAAACAATGATTATGAACCACAGCTACATAACTATCCTAACACTGAATATGAATGCTATTAACTCACCCATCAAAAGACACAATTTAGCAGATTGGAACAAAAAACAAAATCCAACAATATACTGCTTGCATGAGACTCATCTTTCAGCCAAAGACATCCACATATTCAGTGTGAAAAGATGGGAAAAAATCTCCCTTTTTGCTGATAACATGATCCCATATCTGGAAGATCAAAAAAAAAAAACACAAAAAAACCCCCAAAAAACTCCACTAGAAAGCTGCTTGAGCTTATGAACAAATTTAGCAAAGTGGCAGGCTACCAGATCAATACACGTAAATTAATAGATTTCCTATATGCTAACAATAATAGGGCAAAAGAAGAAATCAGGAAATTGGTCCCATTCACAATATCCTCAAAAAGAACAAAATATTTGTGAATTAATCTAACAAGGGAAGTAAAAGACCTCTACAATGAAAATTATCAAACACTGAAGAAAGAAATTGAAGAAGACCTGAAAAGATGGCAAGATGTTCCATGTTCTTGGTTAGGCAGAATTAATATAATTAAAATGGTCATTCTGCAAAAAGAATGCAATGCAATCCCTATCAAAATGTCATTCTTTTCAAAAAATTTTTATTAAGTAGTTATTTTACAATCTTAAAGGCATATAATGTAAAAATATTTATATGCTTATATTCTTAAACCAGAATAACCCCCACATCACCCAGACCCCATTCTCTTGAATCTTCTGTATTTCATACCTACAAACAATGTAAATGCTTACTTTGTGCATTTTCCAGAATTAAATGATTGTACAAGTATTATTTGTATTCTCAGGGGGGTAAAGGGTATGCCACATTGTTGGTTGTCTCCCTAGATCCCTCCATATTTTCCCTCCCTCCCTCTCCTCTCCTCTACCTGCCTCTCCTCTCTCCCCCTGCTACATATCCATGGTTGCCCTAGATTATGTGTTGCTATGCCTTTGTTAGGTCTAATACATGAGGTTGACTACCTTTCACACAGGCCTGAGTTTAGCTCTAGCTCCACAAAGGGGTGAAACATTTGACCCTTGAACCTCTGGGTTTGGCTAACTTTTTGCTCAGCATGATTTCTTCCATTGCCATCCATTTACCTTCAAATGCTGCAATATTGTTGTTTCTAATTGCTTAGAATAATTCCATTGTATATATGTATACCAGTTTTTGGATCCATTCATCCAGTGAGGGGCATCTGGGTTGGTTCCATAATTTAGCTATTGTAAATTGAGCTGCTATGATCATAGATTTTTCTATGTCACTGTAATGTGCTGATTCTAACTCCTCTAAGGAAATAATGAGAGGAGAGATAGCTGGATGGTATGGTGGGTCCAAGCATAATTTTTTGAGGAGTCTCTACACTGTTTTCCAGAGAGGATGGACCAGTCTGAAATTCCACTAACAGTGTCTAGTGTTCCTATCTCCCCACAATCCCTCCAGCATTTGTTATTTTTTGTATTCTTCATCTTTGCCAGTCTGATTGGCGTGTAGTGAAATCTTTAATGTAATTTTGATTTGCATTTCTCTGATTACCAGTGATTTAGACCACTTTCTCATGTATTCATTGGATTGCTCAATTTCCTCTGTTGAGAAGTTTCTGTTTAGGTCTCTGGCCCATTTATTGATTGGATTGTTTGTGTTTTTGTTATTGAGTTTTTTGAGTTCTTTGTAAATTTTGGATGTTAGTCCCCTGTCAGAGGGATCACAAGCCATGATTCTCTTCCATTCTGTAGATTCTCTCTTGACAGTTTTGAAAAGTTCTTTAGCTGAGCAAAGATTTTTAGTTTAATAGAATCCCACTCATTGATTTGTGTCTTTAATTCTTTCACTTTGGGAGTCTTGTTGAGAAAATTGTTGCCTACTCCCATATACTGGAATTTTGCTACTAATTTTTCTTATAGTAGTTATATGGTAGCTAGTTTAATTCCTAATTTCTTGATTCATTTGAAAAAATTTTTTTTGGTGCAAGGTGAGAGATAAGGATCTAATTTCAATTTTCTTCAAGTGGCTATCCAGTTTGTCTAGCACTATTTATTGAATAGGCTGTCTTTCTTCCATGTTATAGTTTGACCCCCTTTGTCAAAGATCGGATGTTTAAAGATTTGTGGATTTGTGTCAGAGTCTTCTGTTCTATTCCACTGGTCTTCATTCCTATTTTGATACCTGTACCATGCTGTTTTTAACACTACAGCGCTATAGTATAATTTTAGATCTGGTATTGCAAAATCACCTGTTTCGTCTTTTTTGCCTAGTACTGTTTTAGCTATTCTGGGTGTCTTCTTGTTCCAGATGAATTTGAGAATTGCTTTTTCTATGTCTGTAAAGAATGACATTTGAATCTTGATGGGAATTGCATTGAATCTGTATAGTGCTTTTGGTAGAATGACCATTTTAATTATACTAATTCTGCCTAACCAAGAGCATGGAACATCTTTCCATCTTCTCAGGTCTTCTGCAATTTCTGTCTTCAGTGTTCAATAATTTTCATTATGGAGGTCTTTTACTTCTTTTGTTAGGTTAATTACCAAGTATTTTATTCTTTTAGAGGATATTGTGAATAGGAACGATTTCCTGATTTCTTCTTTTGCCCTATTATTGTTAGCATGTAAGAGAGCTGTTGATTTATGGTTGTTCATCTAGTGGGCTGGTACTTTGCCAAATCTGTTTATAAGTTCAAGCAGTTTTCTAGCAGAGTTTTTTGGATCTTGCAGATATAGGATCATGTCATCAGCAAAAAGGGAGAGTTTGACTGCCTCTCTTCCTATTCTTATCCCTTTGATTTCCTTCTCTTGCTTGATTGCCCTAGCTAGGGTCTCGAGAACGATATTGAGTAAAAGTGGTGAGAGAATGCAGCCTTGTCTTGTTCCCAAGTTTAGTGGAAATACTTTCTATTTTCTCCACTTAGTATTATACTAGCTGAGGGTTGGCATATATAACCTTGACAAAGTTAAGATAAAATCCTTTGATCCTTATTTTCTGTAGAGTTTTGATTATAAATGGGTCCTGGTTTTATCAAAGGGCTTTCCTGTGTCTATTGAGATGGTCATATGGTTTTTGTCCTTAATTGTGTTTAAGTGATGAATCACATTTATTGATTTGCATATGTTGAACCAGTTTTGCATACCTGGAATGAAGCCCACTTGATCCTGATGAATTATCTTCTTGATGTGGCTTTGAATGTGGCTTGTGAGATCTTTTTTAAGGGTTTTTGCATCAATGTTCATCAGGGATATTGGTCTGTAGTTTTCATTTTTGGATGTATCTTTGTTGGGTGTGTCTTTGTTGGGTTTTGGTATCAGAGTTATGGTGCTTCATAAAAAGTGTATGGGAAAGTTCTCTCTTTTTCAATTTCTTGGAATAGCTTGATAAGGAGAGGTTTTAGCTCTTCTTCAAAGGTGTGGTAAAACTCAGTGGAGAATCCATCAGGACCTGAGCTTTTCTTTTTTGGAAGACTTTTAATTGCTGTATGTATTTCAGTGCCTGTTATTGGGCTGTTTAGGATTTCAATTTCATTCTGTGTAAATTTGGGGATGTTGCATGTGTCTAGAAATTTGTCTATGTCTTCCAGATTATCTGATTTAGAGGAGTATAGATTTCCAAAATATGTTGTGATAATCTGTTTGATTTCAATGGGGTCAGTGGTGATCACCCCATTTTCATTGGTGATTTTGTTGATTTGCTTTGATTCTCTTCTTCTTGTAGTTACATTAGCTAGGGGTCTGTCAATTTTGTTTATTTTTTCAGAAAACCTGCTCTTTGTTTTGTCAATTCTTTTTATTTATTTTTGTTGTTGTTCTCAATTTCATTGATTTCAGCTTTGATCTTAATGATTTCCTGTCTCCTGCTGGCTTTGGGATTAGATTGTTCTTCCTTTTGTAAAGATTTGAGTTGGAGCATAAGCTTATTTGTTTGGGATCTCTCCTCATTTTAAGGTAGATGTTTAGTGCTATAAATTTTCTCCTTAAGAATGCTTTCATGCTGTCCTAGAGGTTTCAATATGTTGTGTCTTCATTCTCATTCTCTTCCAAGAATTCCTCAATCTCTGTTCTCATGTTATTCATTGTCCACATATATGTGTGGACATATATGATGACATATATGTGATGATTTTTGCTGTTAATTGCTAGAGTCATGGCATCATGGTCTGTAAGAATACATGGAATAATATCCACTTTTTATGTTTGCTGAGATTTCCTTTGTGAACTAGAATATGATCTATTTTCGAGAAGGATCATATGCTGCTGAGAAGAAGGTATATTCTGATAATTTGGGGTGGAATATTCTGTGGATGTCAGTTAAGTCTGTTTGATTTAAGGTGTTGCTTAGTCTGGAGATCTCTTGGGTTTTTTTTTTTGTTTGTTTGTTTTTTGGCATGGACAATCTGTCTATAGGTGATAGAGGAGTATTAAAGTCTCCCAGTACTATCATGTTGAGGTCCACAAGTGGTTTTATGTCTTGGAGTAATTTTTCCACATAATATAAAGGGAAAGGGAAGGGAGGGATAAGGGAGGGTAACTGGGGGGGCACTCCTGGGGATAATTACAATATCCAGAATATTTACACATTTTATACACATTTTATATTGATTTGTTAAAATCTTGTAAGTCTGTTCAAAAAATAAAAATTAAAAAAAAATAATTGGGGGCACTAGTGTTTGGAGAGTATATGTTTACTATGGTTATATCTTCCTGTTGTATTGTTCCCTTTGCTAGGATCTGTGGCCTTCTTTATCTCTTCTGATTAATTTATGTTTGTAGTCCACTTTGTTGGGTATAAGAATTGTAACTCCAGCTTGCTTTTTTGGGCTGTATCCTTGGTAGATTTTTTTCCTATCCCTTCACCTTCAATCTGTGGATGTCATTGCCTGTAGGAGGGTTTCCTGTAAGCAGCATATTGTTGGGTATTATTTTTTGATCCAATTTGCTAGTCTGTACTTTTGATTGGTGCATTGAGACCATTCACATTCAGTATTAGAATAGTTATGTGGTTTTGGTTCAAAGTCATTGTGTTTTATTAGTAAGTTCTGTGTCATCTTGGTTGTCTATTGCTAGAATGTACCTTTATTGACTTTCCTCTGTCTATGGGTGTTGAGGAAAGTTTGCTTGTTCTTCTAACTGGAGTTTATTTATTTTTATTAGTTGAATATGGACTACTAATTAAGGGGGAATTATTATCAAACAATCAAAAACAAATGTATATTCACATAGCAAGCCAAGGCTGATGCCATTCCATGGTTCCCCCCGCTTGGGTTACCCATGGTTCCATGTTTCCCCCAATTAACCCCTGTGTTAAATGGACTTCTCATGGAGGTCAGAGGTTTCCCTCTGAGTTGATTCCCTCATACTCCCTCCCTCCAGTCTCCTTGATATCCTTCCTATTCCCTCCCCACCTCCCTGACCCCCTCCCTATGTGTCCCAGCATCCTAGGACAGGTTCCCCCTGTGTCGCTCCCCCTGGGTTCTGGAGTGGGGAGTGGCTGGAACGGCCTCGGCGAACTTTAGCCATTCCCCAGGGGGCCAGCAGGACACTGGGAACCGGGCGCCGGCAGGACAGGGCTGGGGACCGGGAAAGAGGAGTCGCTCCCCGCAGCATTCCTGTGCGAGGAACGGGCAGAACGACCCGATGCTGGGCCGTCCTCCGAGGGGCTGAGTTAGGAAGGGGATGGGGAGCTGGGAACAAGGGGACAAATGCTGGCGGCTGGAACACGGGACCTGCATCTTCTACTGCTGCTGATCTCTCTGACGTCTCTGCTGCTGCTGCTGCGGCGGCTTCTTCTGACTGCTGCTTCTTCTCCGACTGCTTCTGTGTTCTCTTCCTTCAGGACGCGGCTGCTTGCTTTCTTGCTCTTCTCTGGCTACTGCTTCTCCTTTGGCTGCTCTCTCTGGCTGCTTCCTTCTTGGGCCGCTTTCTCTTCTTTGGCTACTTCCTTTACCTGACTAGCTGCTACTCTATCCATTAGAGCAACCAATAGGGTACAATGCAAACACCTTTCTCCAATTGTAACAAATGAGTGGCCGAATAGCTTAGTCATGTGGTCAGGCAATTTGCTAATTACAAGCCAGCTGGACCCCTTAGAATTGTTTACCACCAATTCTTCTACAAGCCAGCCGAACCTCATGTTCCCAACACCCCTGTTCATGTAAAAATTCATACATGTTGAGGTTATTATTATCTTAGCCATCTACCATACTGTTTCCGATTATAATCTAGCTTCCACAAATGAGAGAAAACATTCAGCCCTTGAGTCTCTGAGATTGGTATACTTCACTCAGCATATTTTTTTCCATCTCCATCCATTTGGCTACAAAAGCCATAATATTGTTTTCTCTAATAACCTAGTTAACTGGAGTTTATTTTTGAAGATTCTTTGTAATGCTGCTTTTCTGTTTACGAATGCTGCAAGTTTGATCTTATCATGAAAAGTTCTTATTTCCCCCCCTCAAATTGAAGCTGAGTCTTGCTGGGTTTAATATTCTTGGATGCATGTTGTGTTCAGTCAGGAGTTGAAGGATATCCTTCCATGATCTTCTCCCTCCCAGGGTCTGAGCTGAAAACTCAGATGTGATTCTTATTGGTTTGCCTCTGAATATTGTTTGGTGTTTCTCTCTTGCTGCTTTCAATATTCCTTCCTTGATTTCCCTGTTGTACATTTTGAATATGATGTGTTTGGTGAGCTTCTCATTTGATTAGGCCTATTGGGTGTCCTGTAAACTTCCTGGATGAACATATCTGACTCTATTTTTTATATAGGCAAAATTTTCTTTGACAATTTCATTGCAAATGTTCCTTATCCCATTCATTTGCATTTTGATTTCTTCCTGTATCCCAATTATTCTTCTCATTTCATCCCAGACATTTTGAAAATTCTGTTCATGTTCTGAGAGTTTTTTCCTTTTTTTGTCATCCATGCGTTCAAGCTTCCTCAGTCTTTTCTCATTGTTGGAAGTTCTTTCTTCAAGATTTGAGGTTCTGTTTTCTATAATAATTAGTCTATTATTAAAATTTTCCATTGTTCCTCTCATTTCATCAACTTCCGATTTTAGCTGTTACTTCCTTTTCGAGTGTGTCGATTTCTTTGATAATAGAGATTTTCATCTCTTAAGTTTTCTCACTTAGTCCCTGCATTATATCTTCTTTTAGTTCATTGTTCCTTTTAGTATTCAGATCATTGATGATATTTTCAAGGTTTTCACCTCAGTCCCTATCAGTAGCATCCTTTTTAGGGGACTTGTGGGTTTGAGGTGAACCTTTCATAGTTTGATTCTTCATTTTTAAAGAGCTTCTTCTGGATCTCTGAATTGAGATTCTCAGAGGGAAGGTAGGAAGTTCTCCAGGTCGTTTTTTCCTTGGAAGTTAAAGGGACAGCTCAGCCTCTTTGATGATCACCTTCTTGACTTTGCTTCTGCCTGGGTCTTCATTGTGCTCCACCTTTTGGATCCAGGCTCAGGATTGGAGATCTGAACCTGGGTTGTCCTAGGCACCTGCCAGGCCAGGACTAGAAGAAGCCTGGGCCAGGGGCTGTTCCAGGCAGGGATGCTTCTCTGGTTGGTCCTGTGCATGTGCTGAGGCCCAGACCAGAGGAGTCCTGGGCCAATCCTTCAGCTGAGCAGAGGCTGCTCCAAAAGGAGGATCTACCCAGGGGTGTTCTGAGTGCCTGCCTGCAGGGAACAAAAGAAGCCCAGTCTGATGCATGGGGCATCAGATAGGTGGGGGCTTTTCTGGACACGGGTCTTACTGGTGGTGTCCTGAGCACCTGTCAGCTGGGACCAAAAGAGGCCCAGATCTGCACGCAGGGCATTGGGTAGGCAGGGGCTTGTCTCAGCAGGGCTCTGCTTCCAGTCAGTCCTGGGTGGTGGCTGCTTTCCAGAC
The DNA here is from genome assembly GCA_004027875.1 of Aplodontia rufa. Lineage (NCBI taxonomy): Eukaryota > Metazoa > Chordata > Mammalia > Rodentia > Aplodontiidae > Aplodontia > Aplodontia rufa. The sequence goes on along the minus strand of PVKS010016360.1, from coordinate 17,941 downwards.
TGGGGTCCTCCTGATGGTGTACTCCATGAGCCCAAACTCACCAGTTTTCCATCTACCAGAACATCGACAAAATCACTATCAAAGACAGTAGAAATATATTTTCCAGAATGTGAATAGATGTGTAACTGAATAGTAGGCATGTATTATCTACACATCTGCCTTCTACCACCACTCATAGGATGGCCTGCATCTGGGTGATGCACTTGGTGGTCATGTCTGTGAGTGGGCATAGATGTAAGAAGTAGCAGACCCAAGATGCTGGGGTGTTGTCCATGCCATGCCCTCAGTGGACAAGAAGCTGAAGACCTACACTAATCAGGAAGAAAATTCCCATTTAATGGGTATTCCTAAAGGCCAAAGCATCTCTGTACTCTAAAAGAAACTTAATAGAATCTGAGAAGAATAGAAATACTAGACAATTATTTATTCTACTGTGATTTGTCCAGTGTGATACAAATTACTTCAAGTAGTGCATGAGGACTTGCATCTGAAGTGGTCTTCATGAAATAGGCTATGGGCATCTATGCACACTGGCAGGTGCTTGAGCTCCAGGTTAGACAGCAATTTGAGTTTAAGGCTTATTGGAATCCCTTTCTTAAAAAAACTTAGGGCAGGTTGGAAGAAGGACCTAGAATTATGGTGCCAAGCCCAGAATTGAAATCCTGCTTTCTCTTTTCAATAAAATCTGTGACAATGGGTAATTGCATTTTAATCTTTCTGAACCATAGATTTAACAACTCTAAAAAAAAAAGATAATAACACCTACTCATGAGGATTGTTGCAAAGATACAAATTGATGAGATTACATGAAAAAAGAAAGAAGGAACAGTGCCTTGAAACTGTAAAGTAACTTGAAAATGAAAGTTATACATGTGGTAAGCATTTGTTGAGAGACAATTGTGCATGTCAACTGTATTAAGAGTTACAGCAATTTGCCAGATATAGCTTTTATACCATTTTAGTCTCCCAGTTTTGAAGTTTCTGTGGGAAAGATTTTTTTTTCTCTGAAACAATTCTATTCCATATATAAATCTATATTCGTTATCTCATTGGTGGGATTTTACAAATAGGCAAGGATTTTAAAACATCCATGAGCATGAGGATTGTCAACACTTGCTCTTCGATTTTTTTAGAGGGTGCATGCTTTAGTGAGAAATAATGAGAGAAAAGTGTTTGCAGGGCTTACTTGGTTAAGTGCAATTAAGCTAGCCTGTAATTTTTATATTAAACTCCTGGGAGTTGAGAAGCAAATATTTGGAGCCACTCATTAAATAAATTACCTAGATTAAGGAATTTTCCATGATTATAAACACAGGGAAGGAAGGTTGTTTGTAAAACCTGTGGTTTTTTAAAATAAAGACTAATCCAAGGTTGCCGAACAGACAACCCTAGACCCTGACTGCAAGGTCCAGAGAAACTGTTGAGCAAGCCCCTTTAATCCCAGGAGGGAATGACTACAGGGCTTGGAATCAGGATGTCTCTGTTGCTGCTCCTCTTCTGAATGTTTACCCATTAGTCAGCATGCGAACTACTTGAATCTCAGTTTCTTTATCTCTTAAGGGGAATCTGAACACTGATCTTGGCAGGGATGTTATGGGGGGTCTGATTCAGGTTGCAAATTACAAGTAAAGGTGATTTAAAGAGGTTATTGAGTACTTCTGAAATATCAATGTGCACAGGTTATCTGGGAATTTTGTTAAAATTCAGTTTCTAATTCAGGAGAATCCATAGTATGGTCTCACTTCTGCATTACTGAGATGTGATATTGATGCTACTGGCCTATGGTCATGCTTTGATGAGGATTTCAACAGTAAAGAAAAATATATCCCATTTAATGCAAAGATTTTGGAAAATTATTGCCTTATACAAGCTTGTTCTAGCTATTCAATATTTATGCAAGTACTGGTTCAGTTTTTGCTTTTTTCCTGTGTTCTGTAATGTTGGCTTCATCTTTAGGCCAGCTCTCCTCATGGGACCAAGATGGCTTACTGTAATTCCAGGATTTTAATTGATACTTTCTTGCTTGTGACCAGCAGAATTCTTACCCCCTGCCAATATTACCTGAAAAAGTCTTAAAATTTGTTTGGATAATCTTATAAAATAAGATTAATCTAATTAAATAAACTGGTTGGTTTAACTATGAATGAAGCTTAAGGTAGAGTGAAATTCCCAGGAAGGAAATCAAAGATATAAAAAGGGGAAAATATATAGTGGAAGGCAATCAAAAATATGCTCTGTGGAGTCAAATGAAGCAGATTGTAACCAAATTTATTTTAACAAATGTCGTGTACATTTTTCTATTGGCTTTATAATTATTTTGTAAACAGTGTGGGACAATGTCTATGTCATTAGTGTTGATCATAATTGGGTATAGAATAGGTACACACTGGGTGAGGCTGTGGATCTGGATATTAGCTCCTCTGAAGACTGAGAAAGTCTTTTTGATGCTGTGTAGCTGATAAGTTACAATTAACCTCAAAACACAGCAGTTTTATTGAAATTGAGTGTGGTTTTGAGTACCTTTGAACTTGAAGTTGGTGTTTAAGCCTGGTCTTGTAAGCTATACTCCTTAACTTCATAGTTGGTGTCAAAAGTGAGATTTCACAGACTGATCCTGACTTACTGACCAATGATTTTGACAGAAGTGTGAGAAGGCTGTGAATGGTGGATGAACTTTTGACTCCTGAATGATCACATTGTCACCTATGGTATGAAACTGTAGGTGGAAGGCAATTTGTAAAGGTAAAAGTTAACAATGAAATTTAGAGATGTATCCAATTCCCAATGAGTTAGCTTACTGGATACATAAGGAATGGCAAAATAATAAGAAATAAGCTAAATATATAATCTCTTGGGTATTTTATGTATAATAGCTAAAAGGGAGTAATGGGGCAGATCCTGAATCTATACCAAGCTCAGATTTTGGCTGATTTGAGTTATGGACACAAATCTCAGGTCTTCTGTCAAAGGAAAAATATACTGGCATAACAGCACCTCTACAATCTCTTGTCATCAAGATGGTACCATGTAAGGGGAGGTAAAGCCAAGGAACTGGTGAAATCTGGGGTATACTGTGAAGGAGTTGTCTCATTTTGTGCACTGATATCACTAGCCTCCTGAAGAGCATATACCAAAATGGGTTGCGAATGACTGACTAAGCAGAGGTATTTTTGGTTTTGAATGCTGTAGGGTGAAAGGGCATGTTTGGGTTGAAATGATTCGTTTCACTCTTGAGCAATCACAGGTTACTACATATGGTCTAGACACACAGAAGGTTTTTCCTGAAAGAACAGCTATCCTGGTGGACTGAATAAAAGTCAATGTAAAGTTAGTTTACCCTGAAAAGGGGAACTGTCTAACTTCCCCTAAAAATGCCAACTGGGACAATCTAGATAGAAAGATTGTGCGCTGTTTAGGCAAGCTTTGTTAGATTGGCTTTATGATGATCAGATCCACCAAATATGTGCCTTACCCCAGGGATGAGAAAATCTATGATTAAGAGGGTTTCTTTTGCATGGGAACTCCATATAACATTACTACTATAATATCAAGCAATAGTCTGAAAAGACTGATCAGACTTGTTTCCTCAGTTTCCCTTATGTATTATACAGATGCATATATACATGTGCATGAGTATATATACTCACACACAAATATATGTAGTGTCCTTTCATATATGCATATACACATACATATATACGTGTGTGAATACATATATATATATATACATATATATGTATATATATTACAGAATTCACAAGAAAATGGGAGAAGACAAAAAGAGCCAAAGGAGTCAATCAGGGTAGAAATCTTTAGATGGTTATCAAGAAATGAAACAAATAAAATGGATATGGATCGATGAGTTGAACAAAGGTCTTAATGCAGCCCTACTGGAAATTGAGTAGACCAATGGGAGCTTCCCCAAAGAAGTCCGCTCTAATTACCCTTGTTGGAGGAATTTGAAAAGCTGGAAGGCAAAGATAGCAATCAGAAATTTGATCTCAGATCACCTGGGTGCTATTTTAGCACTAAAAGCAAGAAGAAAATTGACAGAGAGTCCAGGATCTTCTGCCTTATTCCCCAGCCAAGGACCCAAGGCCATATTCACATGTGTGAGTAAGATGACCTCTGGGATTGGGGCAGGGAAAGTTTTCTGGGACTTTATGACATGAAGTCCAATGCATTGTGATTCCTAACCTATTGGTGAAGTTCTAACAGCGTCAACAGGAAGATGGAAGAGCTACAGTGTTTGATACATTAAAGTGAAATTTGGATTATATTGGGTTGTTTGAATTAACTTTATTTGAAGAAATTGCATTTATTTTCCCTGAACATCACTTCTAGAAGTGGAAACTTTGGGTAAAAATAAATTACAAATGTAGAGAAGGAGAATAAATATCTGAGAGTATTGGAATGAATAAATGGATTATTATGATGCTGGGAATTTAATGTCATCATTTGCTGTATTGCACCATTTCAGCCAATGGTGAGCCCACAAGATTATAATGTAACAGAAGAATTCCTGTCACCTACTGATGTTGTAGCCATTGTGCAGTCACAGAGCCACACATTACTCATATATCTGGTGATGCTGGTGTAAACAGACCTCCTGCTTTCCCAGATGAATAAAAGTATAGCAACATATTTATGTATAGTACATAATACTCAGTAATGATGATAAATGATGTTGTTTTTGGTTTACGTATTTACTATACTATATTATATTTTTTGTTATTTCTACTGATTAAGAAAAAGTTTAGCGGCACAGTGGTTGAATTGCTTGTCTGGCATGCATGAGGACCAGATTCAAAACCCAGCATCACATACACAACTAAGTGTTGGAGAACCAAAGTCCAGATGGAAAAATAAACAAATTGATTCTCTTACTCTCCCTCTCTCTTAAAAAAAAAAGTAAAAGTAAGAAAAATTTTAGTGTCAACCTGTATTCCATGTTATGCCAATAGCAGCCTCATGCATCTTATGTTTACTACATCTCTTGATTACATAATTTTCTCTTATATTTGATTTCATCTCATGGCATTTTGCTCATTATGGCCACAGGAGGAATAGGCCATATATATATCTCAGATAACCTAGATGTTGAGTTGGCTATACTGTCTAGGTTTGGAGAAGCATGATGTATGATGTTCTCTAATGACTAAGTTGTCTAAGGACACATTTCTCAAACTGTATCCCCTGTGGCTAAATAGTGCCTTGAGTGAGGCTCAGAGCAATAAAATATTATTATCTTAGCATAATTATGCCAGATGCCCAGAGGTAAAGCTTTGTGTTTGTCACCACTGCCTTGCTTTTAGAATCCTAGAAGGTTGATGCTGAGAACCTGAGTAGCACTGTCCTGGGAGACATTTTGGTCATGAAAAGCTGATGAACTGACCTTCTGGTTAATGAGCAGGTAGGTCTCTAGTAGCGTGTCCATATCCTTTGACTCTTATTTTTCAGCTTACTTTACTACAAAGGATATGATTTGGGAAGAAATTTTTGGGAACTGCTCCCCACTGGGCCTCTGGACTTTGTGGTGTACAACCACTGACCTGTATAAATATAAACCTGGATGATCAGATGCTTGGAAGAGTTCCTCATGATAATGGATAAAATATAGTGGTGGTGTGCCTGACATATTACAAATGCACAAATATATATATCTTCACCTTGTTTTTGTGAATGAAAAGCTATTAAATAGAGTAGGAAAGAACAATGGGTGTCTGATGCAATTCGAACAGTAGGCACACCACATGGTGGAGCTGAATTCCCTGGGAAGCCCCACCATGAGAGGAGGAAGGCTATGGAGGCCTTACAATATGCTCAGACTAAATGATGTCTGGCTGTGACTTCACTTTATGTTACCTTAATGTGGTGGAACCAACATTCTGGGTACAAAGCATGTGTTCTAATTGTACTCAGGCTGATAGTATGCAGTGACAGCAATACACATGGCAGAAAACAAAAAGCCAGGAAAAGGGCTTTGGAATGATAAGCTCTGGTCTAGGTTCCATGGGACAAGCTAAACTGACTTTTATTGAGGAGTGACATTTGGAGGCAAAAGACTTTAACAGGAATGAGAAGATTAGAGGGTATACTCCTTCAGGGGGAAGGCAAGGGATGGGAGCCAGACTGGAAAGGTGATGAGGCTTTAGTGGAGTGGGTCAGGCCAACTCATTAAATATTGCTGGGTAATACTAAGAGCAGTTGTTGGGAAAAGACTTGGACCCTGACCCAACATGGTCTGGTGACTATTTTAATACAGATGGAGTCTGGGTAGCTTGGGAGAATGGCCCTCCATCCTAGCTGTTGAGGCCCCAGAGACACATCCATGGAGTCTCATGGCAATCCAAACCTATGGAAGTCCCTTAGGGACACTTGTAATTTATGTACATGTACTTTAATACCTTGCTTCTAGGGTATATCAAAAGAAGACATCTTGTAGTGCAGTCATCAGAGATAGGAACTATTCTGAATACCACTCACCTACTTCCTGCAGGAAGGAGGTGGGTCCTGCTCTATAACAGGACATAATGGGAATGGTCTTAGCACAAGCCTCTGAACTGAGACAAAGTGAATGACTTTGTCCCCAACTAAGTTGGACCCTAGAAATAACCAAATAGTGGCCAATTGTTATGGTGCCTGTCCATAGTAATATGTGGTGTATGGACAGCATTAATTGTGTTGTGAAGATATAGCAAAAGCCTCTGTTGTTCTTAGTGATTTGACCTATAATGGAAAAAATCATACGGATTTAGTCAGCTTTTTAATTGCTGGGACCCAAGGAAACTGACAAGAACAATTTTAGGAGGAAAAATTTATTTAGGGAACTCATAATTTCAGAAGTCTTAGTCCAGAGATGGTCGCCTCCATTCTTTGGGGCTCCAGGTGAGGCTGAACATCATGGAGGAAGGAAGAGGCTGAACACATGGCTCCAGGAAACAGAGACGCAGAGACTTCATGCCAGATATAAAATAGATATCCCAAAGGCACACCCCCAATGACCCACCTTCTCCAACTGCACCCGACCAGCCTACAGTCGTCACCAGTTAATCTCTGTCAGTGGATTAACTCACTGATTGGGTTAAGGCTCCCATAACCCAATCATTTCACCTCAACCTTCGTATTGTCACACATAGATTTTTGAGGACACCTTTCATCCAAACCATAGCACATACCATGACCTTACTGTAATATGGCATACTGTAATATGGTATAAGCCTTACAACACTGACATTGGTAATATAATGTAGAGGAGTCTGAGTTAAAACCTCCTTATAATTTATGATGGATCACAAAAGACAATCTCACAATGTGATTTATGGTGGGGTCTTTGGGCCACATAGAATCTTCTCTCCTTCTGGAAGGGCTCAAGAGGGGCTGGAAGCCAAAGTCATCAGCTTGACCTCTGAAGGGGCTGGAGACTAAATGTCAACCATAAGTGCAACCAACCATCTCCCCACAGTAAAAACTCTGGATACCAGAGCTCAAGTGAGCTTCATAGCCTGGCAGTATTGCATGTTTAAGGTCACACATTAATGCCAGGAAAGTTAACACTGTCCACACGGTTATAAGGGGAAGACAGCTGGAAGCTCCATTTGTAAACTTCCTGGTCTCTGCCCCATACATCTCTTTCCTTGGCTGAATTTAATCTGTATCCTTTCACTGTAATGAGCCATAACTAGGATCAGTACAGCATTCAGTGAGTTCTTCTAGTGAACTATGGAAGCTGAAGTCTTCAGTTGTTATGAGAAGTGAGAGTGGTCTTGTGGATCCTATCCCCTAACTTCATAGGTATGATTTTTTATTTTATTTTAATCAAACCGTTCTCTCCTTTTCTGAACAACACCGTCCATTTCTTCAAATATGTCTCTACAATAAACATTATCTTTTAGATGGTTCCTTAGACACCATTCCAACTACGGCATAATCTGCAGTAAAGCACCATTAAGATGTTAATACAGATATATGTGTAAATTAAAAAGTGACTTTAAATGCATAATAACCAATTTACTTCACATTAATAATTCAGATATTTTTATTTGCTTCTAAACAAAAAAGCAAAGAGAACCCAGTTCACAGAGGAATTTTGATAGTATGTATAATTTTTATTAAATCCCAAGAAAATCTCTTAAAGTTATTGGATTATAAAAGTTACCCAATATCATTTCTTTCTTTTCCCATTAAATTTCTCCTGTCATCATTTACCCCCTCAAACTCAAGTTTGATACAGCTGACAAGGTCCTTCCCTCCTGCATCTCTTCCTGGGGCAAAAGGAGATGACATCATTCATTGTCCTTAAATACTATTCCTTTTAATAAGAAATCAAACCCATTCCTAACTAGAGTACTATTTATTCTGTTCCATCTGTTTCAAATAAGTGTAGTAAAGTGGTTGAAGATGATATGAAAAGAAATGAAATGGCAAGACATGTTACACAAATAATTTTCAAAGATCCCATAAATTGCACTTTTTGAAGATCTTCATGCTTGAGAATAAGGGCCATCTGTGATCCAAAAGGCACTTACAAACTAATATTCGTGGCGCCATTTTATACATCACACACACACGCACCCAGAGGTGGGATAATAGTGAAACCATTATTCAGAGTCATGGAGGAAATCATGAAGATTGCCAGATCCAGAGCTGGTTACCTAGGCAACATTTCTCTGTTTTTCCATTTTTGCATGCCTTAGTATTGGATTTCAATTGTGGTTATTTAACTTATAGGCTGATGGTGTTTTCAGTTTTCGCAGTAGGTCACGGGCATTTTGCTACAGATTTGGCTGTCCCTGTCCTAACTCTCATTAATCTCACCCTGCCAGGTGTCCTGCTTCGGGAAAATCCAGTTATATGACTGTATAAACATAGAAAGAAGACAAAACCATCTGGTGGTAGTTTGAATGGAAAAAAAACACAAAGAAGAATTCATGAAATTCTATTAATCGAATTATTTGAGATCACCTCAAATAATTTAATAAATCTTAAAAGATTTAAAGCATGGACTGGAGCAGTGGTTCAGCAGTTACCATGCTTGCCTGGCATGTGCGAGTATGTGGGTATGAATCCCAGCCCTACGTACTCAAATGAGTGTCAGAGCAATGAAGGCCAGATGAAAAATGAAATAAAATCAATTTTTTCTTTCTCTCTCTCTTAAAAAAAATTTACAGGCAAAATTGAGAAATGTTTCTATTTTCAAAGTTGGTGAACTCCATTTTTACTTAAGTTTTATGCGAGACAAGAAAATAATTTAAATTTTAAGTATATAATAAATGTCTAATAAAAGAACCTTAAAATATACTAATTAAAATTAGTACAATGTTTCTGCTTATAATCCTTCTAAAATCATAAAACAAAAAGCAGAACTTCAAATTATGTATTCTTCAAAATACCTCCTAAAAAGGAAATTCTAAATACACTCTTAATATTACTGTGTCTTTTGTTTTTGTTTTGTTTTGTTTTGTGTTTTCCTGGATGGAAGTCCCTTTTGTAAAGCACTTGGGGCATAGGTACTTGTATCAGGCAAGCATTTAGCACAGAATGTTGTGACTACCCTGTTCCCTGGCCATCTTCTCTGGTGGTACACTTGAATAAACTTTACTTGCATACCTGTTGGTCTTTAAATGGAAAGAACATACTATCTGCTTAACCAAAGCACCTTGACTAGCTCATCAAAAAGAATTAACTCATCAAAAAGAGCTCACTGGATGCAGTGGTGCATGCCTGAAATCCTAGTAACTCAGTAGGCTGAGGCAGAAGGACTGCAAGTTTGAGACCAGTCTCAGTAACTTAGTAAGGCCCTCAGAAATTTAGTGAGATCCTGTCTCAAAATAATAAAAATAAAAATAACTGGAGACGTAGCTCAGCGGTAAAGCACCCTTGGATTAAATACCCAGTACCCAAGGGGATGGGGAAGACTGGCTCAATACCAACGAGATTGATGAGATAGTGATATCTTACAATTGTACTTTATTATAAGTTATTTACTCAAATGATCCAGAATTTTCACAAATTTATTTTTTAGAGAATTATCAAAATAAAAATACAAATTCACACACACACACACACACACACACACACACACACACACACAACCTAACAGATAAATTGAGGATTGCAATGGTTGTCATATGGTTCCTAGAATTTCTGGACCTGACTTGAGAAACATTCTTTTATAGATACCCATGCAGGTGCATTTTGATTTAGCAGCCTTTGATCTACTACTCTTTCATCATGAAGTAATTTAAGTATTTTATTGGATTGCTATAACAATTAATGAAACATTTTATGTGAAAATATTTTTCAAGCTATAAAGCATTACAAATATGTATTTTTTCTACCTCTTTCATTTTCTTCTTCCTCAAAGACTATGTAAGACACATCCAGAGCCTTATTGATAAATTTCCGTTTTAAAGTTTTGTTGCCTTGGTCTTTTTATTAGAGCATTGATCTTCTGTCATGCATTCCTTCCAAGCCAGCTTCATCTGACTACTTATCACATTGACAGACAGATACTAATAGACCCTTCATGATTTCCTGAATGTTTGGCAAAGTGTTTGAAATAACATTGATTCAAAAAGAGGGTTTCTTGCAAACCTCACTTTGGAGTCCTAGAGTTTCAAATTATTCCACTGAATCTCATAATTGCACTACCGTAAAGAAAGATGGGGGCAGTATGGGCACTCAGGATTGTGTGTGGAGAGGACAGAAACACTTCATAACCATCTCCACTGATTGTAATTAAGAGAAGAAGAAAGAAAGTCAACCATCAGGGTTCATCATGCTCCAGACACTTCATATATGCTATCTGTATAGTTGACATTATTTTCCCATCATGCAGGGTGGAATCTGAGGATCAGAAAAGCTGAGTAATTTGCCTAAAAACACGTAAGATACAGGAGCAAAATCTGACCCCAGGGGGCTGGAGCGGTGGCTCAGCAGTTACAGTGCTTGCCTGGCATTTGTGAAAATGCAAGTTTGAACCCCAACATCACGTCCACAACGAAGTGTCAGAGCAATGAAAACCAGATGAAAATGTAAAGAAAAAATTGAGGGACGGGAGTGGTGGGAGTGGTGGCAGTTGCGGCACTTGCCTGGCATGTGTAAGGACCTGGGTTGGAATCCCAGCACCATGTACACAACAAAGTGCTGGAGCAATGAAACCACATGAAAAACTAAATAAGACTGATTCTCTCTCTCTCTCTCTCACTGTCCCTTTCTCTCTTAAAAAAAAATTGTTTCTCTCTCTCTCATTGTCCCTCTCAACAACAAAAAATCTGACCCCATGACCTAAATTTTTTTTCTTATTTTTTGTCTTTGTTTCTTTGGTACTAGGAATTGAACCCAGGAGGGGGGGCTTAATTAATGAGCCATATCCCAGATATATATATATAATTTTGAGACAGGGTATTGCTAACTTGCTGAGGCTGGCTTTGAACTTGCAATCCTTGCTTCAGTTGTTGGTATTCCAGGCATGCACCATTGCACCTGACCTGATTTCTAAGTGCTTGTGACTTCGCATGTCTGCCTGTGGAAGAGTGAGAAAACAAGGGACAGCAGACCAGGGTCTGCGCAGAGAGAACAGAGCCTCCCCGGCTGGCATTTGCCCAGTGACTTGTGTTCTCCTGTCCAGGTTTCTGAGGCAGAATTTCCTGCTCCCCACTCTGCTTCCTTTCTTAGTTATGTCCATTTCCTCCATCATCAGCACTGCCTCTTCCCAGCAAGCTAGCTGGCTTTTGACACTTGCTGAGACTTCTCTCTCTCCCTCTCTCTCTCTCTCATTTTCCAGGAGTTGGAGACTTTTGAGTGCTTGCAATGGAGCACAGGAGTGGGACACAGTTTGGCTCCCACCCTTCAAAGTGGCAACCCCGAGAGCTCAGCAATGAAGATGCAAATGTTAATGTTTCCTGTGTCAGGTGCCGTGCTAACATCCTTCGTATGCTCTTTCATTTAATTCTCACAACAATCCCTTGTAGTGTCTACCATCCATGCCATTTTACAGATGAGAAAACCAAGGCACAGAAAGACCTAGCGACTTTCCCAAGTTTTCACACTTGCAAAGTGACATGTGCTCCATTAATATCACATCCCCAGTGCTCTGTGCACCTTTCTGAGCAAATGGGCAAATTGCTGTGGATTCCTAGATTGCGGCTGTCTGTATCTGATTTCTTGTCTCTGGTTGCAAGCACTGGTCTAGGCGTCTGTTAACTTGCCACGCAGCTTCTGCCATACAGAGTGGTTCTGTGCTTAGTGAACAGTGGACTTCTACTACATGAAACACGAGTGTCCAGGGGCCTACTGGGGAAGGCAAAGAGAAGTAGCCCAATCTGAGGGTCATGTCAATGCCTCAGAGTATGTCAAACGGGAAGCAGTCTTTGTCTCAGGGAAACTAAGCTAAGTACTAAGTACTGCTTCGGGCTGAATTGTGCTCTCCCCTAAATCCCATGTGCTGAAGTTCTAACTCCCTCTACCTCAGAATGTGGCTGTACTTTGTTTTTGTCTTTTTTATGGTGGGATTGAACCTCATGCAGGTTTAAGCACATGTTCTACCACTGAGCTATACCCCGAGCCCCCCCCCCAGATGTGACTCTATTTGGAGACAGAGAATTTAGAAAGGCAGTGAAGGTAAAATGAGGTCATGAAGTTGGGCCATCATATGTCACAAATGAGATTATATTCTCATAGTCTTTATTTTCATTCAACTGTTGGGTGTTTTCTCATGGTATCCTTATATGAAGAAGAGGACAAACATATACGGAAGGAAGACTATGTGATGACACAGGATGGTGACTAACTGCAAGCCCCAGAGAGAGTCCTCAGAAGAAACCAACCTGGCTCCACCTTGAGAAACGAATTTCTCTTATTTAAGCCTCCAGTCTGTGGTATGGTTTTATGGTGGTCCTGGAAAGCTGAGAAAGACACTGTTTGGGTAAAAAGAAAAGACATAGAGCACCCCCTCTTTGCTTGTGGTAAAGGGAGCTGGGGGGTTCCTGGGCTGCCATCTGGGGCATGCATACCATGAACCACAAACTCTGCTCATAAGCCACATCCTTGCTTGAGTCAGGAGGACCTCAGCCAGGAAGTGATGAGGTTTTTGGGAGGGCTGGGGCAGGGGTGGAGAATCCACATGGCTCTTCCTGGGGTTATAGAGAAAACCAAAGGAGAAGAGTTTCAGGGCCTTAGTGCTGGGGCACAGCATACCTTCAAGCCAGATCAGGATCCTTCAGGCATGATGAGAAAGATGGGAAATTGCATGCAAAGCTCTGAGTCCTTCCCAGATTTTCTGTATCTCTTTCAACTCCTGATTCTATTGACGCAAGATAACTCCAACAGTGATAGCTAGTGAGTGGGTGTTTTGCCTGCCCCGAGACACTGGGCCACAGATATTTGATTTAATTTAGGAAAATTAAGGCATGGGACATTTTTTTGCTTTGCATTGCTTCACAAATTCTTACTGGTTGCAAGTGTTTTGTTGTTCATAAAAATTTTAAAACACCAGTTTGTAAAAATCAGAAAAGAGAGAAAACATTTTAGAAATTCCCTGTACACTCACCATTGGGAAATAGCCACTGTTATTTAACAGCTTTTTGAGTTTGCAGTATATATGTATTAGAAATATATAGTTACACAAATGAGATTATATTCTCATAGTCTTTATTCTATTTTCATTCAACTCTGCTGGGTGTTTTCTCATGTAATACCATACAACCCTTCATAAGGACCATTTATTTGAACATTGCAGTCCACTCTTTTAAAGGAAGTGCCTTAGATATTTTAACTAATCCTTTATTATTGGAAAGTTAGGTTGTTTCGTCGTTTTTTTTTTCTTTTTAAGTAACATTATGATTATCCCAATATCCTGATATATATTTGTTTGTCTCATTTCCTGAGAAAGCTTACCCAGAAGCTCGACTGCCTCTTTATTTCAAGTACAATATTTCATCTTATTTTTAGAAAGTTGTATTTTCTTAAACCTCCTCTAAATCCAAAAATATTTCTTAAAAGAGCCATTATTTCTTCTGCCATTTTCTACCCACCCATTGTCCCCTAAGAACCTCATTTTGAGACCAGTGAGAACTATCCATGTAGCCAATCTGCAAGATTAGAAAAAAATCCCTTTCAGTTATCAAAAAATTAGAGAGTTTCCTTAGCCACAGCCCAAAGGGCACTCCTGAAATTCATCCAAAGTTAAGGTTAGGTTGATTATTGACCTTTTCCGTTTACAACTGGTCATACCCTACTGCTGCTGCCTCCACAGGGTCTGTGTTTTGTTCAAAACTTCCTTCAGCAAAAGGAGCAAGAAAGTTAGTCCCTGGAAGCAGGGCAGAGTGATGCTTCCTAATGTGCTAGCTGGATATTGCTCCCCCTTTTTCTCAAGAGTGTGTGTTGGGGGTGGTGACACTGCTACAAAGGGGCTTTCTCTGGGTGTTTTAGTTCATCAGAGTCCCAAAATATCAGAGACTGTACCAGAGATTGTCTCAAAACATAGCACATGCTCCCAACCTAACTGGCATATACATAACCTCCTTCAGAGTTGTACCTTTGCCTGCCATTTATTCTAAGTGCTCAGTTTATGATCTTCCCGAGTGCTGCAAATCTAATTAATGATGAGCTGGGAAATAAACTCAAGGGTATTATAACCATAACAAAGCAAAGCCCCCGTTTGCTGGTTGGTGGTAGACACATTGGCTTGTCAGAGCTGATCATTCATGGTAGACGCGTCTGTCTGTCCATTCCTGTCTGGATCCGCCCATTTCAGACCTTGCCCTGCTTTCCAGTCTCAGAGTCAAAGGTGCATCAGTTTCCGCCTCACTCTGATGAAAAGTAACAAGGACTTTTAGTTTGAGGGATCAGATTGAGAGTGATTCTCTTTGAAGCTTTCACAAAGCAGGCAAGAATTTCACACCATTCTGAGTGCTGCAGGTGAAGAATTTAACAGCTGGTGGGAGTGCAAATTAGAGCCAATTATAATTTGATTGACCTGCCTTGACAATAAAACTGTCTTCCCTAATTTAAAATGCCTAGCAGGATCCTCTCTGTCCTGGTAAGGTGGTGATTTCAAAGAAGAACAACTCAAACTGGGAAATTCTTTAACAATGCTGACAGTAATAAAGATTTATTTATATAGTACTTTTTTTCTCTCTGGGACTTCCGTGACTAGGTTTGAATTGAGGAATAGTGCAGTACACACAGGAATGAGAATGCTCTGGTAGAAATGTGTGTCTCAAGGAGGCAGGCAGCAGGAATAGAAAATGCATGAATATTTTGGAAAGTCATGAAGAAAGGGGAAAGCGTCTCAGTTCCAACATGGGATGCCAGGTGTCATAATACTTACAAAGGAACCAAGTATAGAATGAAAACAACTTATTCTTTGAAATTATTTTAAAAAGCCATAATAAGAAAGCACTTTTTATTCTTGTATTTGATTTTAGAAGTTAATTCATCTTGTCACCTTTATTAAACAGGTCCAAGAGAGGGTGTATTACTCCAGGTCACACTACTGGTGTCCTACTTCTTCTTCTTCTTCTTCTTTTTTTATTTTTAAGAAAGAAGGACAGTGTGTGAGAGAGAGAGAGACAGAGAGAATCAATTTTTATTTAGTTTTTCATGTGGCTTCCATTGCTCTGACACTTAGTTGTGTACATGGTGCTGGGGTTTGAACCCTTGTACTCACTCATTCTGGGCAAACGCCGTAACCACCGAGCGAATGCTCCAGCCCAGTTTCCTACTTCTTATTTGCACTAGCTTGTGGCGATTCAACTATTTAAAATCTATCTATCTATGTATCTATCTATCTATCTATCATATATATATAGGAGTTGGTGGACCTCATTTGCTGCTCTGCCTTGGGTTAAATCTCCAAGTCAGTTCCAATGACCTCTAATTCTGGTGCTCATGATCTATGAGTCAACACCCATCATTGCCAAGCAGAGATTGAACAGACCCACTCTCTAATGTCATTTCTACCACTTAGGATGGATTTCACCTTGGACACGTTATCCTCTTTGAGTCTGGTTTTGGTTCTAAAAATGGAAGCAGTGAGACGTATCCTATGGAGTGTGGTGGTGATCATTGAGGTACTATATACAAGATGGGTTGGAGCAATGTCTGACCTGCTCCAGCTTTCAGGAAATGCAGAGGTTGTTGCTCCCTGTCGGGACCTGTTTCTCCCTTTCCATCATGGAGATTGCCTGTCCTTTTCACTTCTTGCGCAGAGTGAATCTTCTGCAATGCTCCCCAGGAGAGTGGGGTGGGAAGAGGAGAAGGGGAGGAGAAGGAGTGCTATGCTTACTCCTCCCTATGGTAAAGTCCCCTCTTAGCTAAGGTTTCACTTTCTTTAGTGTCAGTTATATATAGTCAACTGTGGTCTGAAAATATCATATGGAAAATTCCAGAGAAAATAATGTTTTAAATAACATTTATGACAGCATATTATTATATTTGTACTACTCTATTATTAGCTATTGTTAATCCCTTATAGTGCATAATTTATAAATAAAACTTTATCATAGGTAGGTGTGTCTAGGAAAAAACATGTGTAAATAGAGCTCAGTGGTTTCAGGCCTCCACCGTGGTCGGGAATGTGTCTTCTGTCACTGAGGCAGGAATATTGTGTGTGGATTTAATTTCATGTCGCTAATAATGTTCTACCTGGTGATGAAGTCCTATGATACTAATATTATTTAGGCACATTTCCTGTGAAACACACTTTGTGATTAGCTTGGAATCCTAGCATTCTTTATCATATAGTTTACATAAAAGTAAGCAAGAAAAGTTGAAAAATAGCTGTGGCAAAGGCTGTGAGCTCCATGTGTAGGAAAGACATGGATATTTCTAGTTCTGGACACACTCTGCAGACATGGGTGCAGACACAGTTTTATTGCTTTAAATTTTATGACAACTTTCAGGTGCGGGGCCACACGCTGGTAATCCCAGCAGCTTGGGAGGTTGAGGCAGCAGGATTATAAGTTCAAAGCCAGCCTCAGCAACTTAGCGAGGCCCTGTCTCCAACAACAGCAATAACAACAACAATAACGGGCTGGGATTTGGCTCGGTGGTCAAGCATCCCTGGGTTCAATCCCTGATACCAAATAAATAATTAAATAAATTTTAAGGAAGTGAAGTTTCCAGGGGAAAGAGAAGCCTGAGTTCCAAAAAAATCAACTTAATACACAAACTTTTGAATTCTATCATTATGAACTATATACCACACATGACTAAACTTCATGCTAATGACTTCAAATCGTTAGGAATAAGGAGGCAACTAAAGTGCACGGGCCTCCAGAAGACCCGTCATTATATATTGAGGACTTTATTGTTATTAATGTGGCTTTTAGGGTCACTTCCTATGAAAAATGACTACTAATAAAGACCAATGAGGTGATGCTTATGCGCACCCTGTATACATCCTTGAAACTGAAATTTCTTGTGGGTAACACAGATGGGTTTTTCTTCTTCTTTTTTTTTTTTAAATTACCTACAGGAATTGTAAACAGTGAGCAAGTATCCCTGTAACCAAGTCCTGGAGTGCAGCCAACCCCCGAGCAATGAAATGATTCCTGCTACCAGGCTTGGCCAGGTTGGATCTGGGCAGATGATGAAGGGGGCAGGATGTGCAGGCAGCTGCAGGCTGGTGAACTGAAACAGGGCATGTACAAGGTGGGCAGACAGATGCCACAATGACCCACTGAAGAATAACCACATGCAATACAGTGCAGCAGTGAAATGTGGGGGAAACAATGGTAGCAGATGGACAAAAACCTGGCACTCAGCAAGCAGAGAGAGCCAGCTCATTTATTGCAAAAAGCCTACATGACTCAGGGAGCGACAGGAGTTCAGACGCATACCAAGCCTGTAGACAGCAACAGGCCTGGTAAGTAGCCGTCAGCCTTTCCTAGTATTTAGTGACTGCTTGTTATCATAACCTACTTGGTTAGGTGCT